>JAZDUA010000164.1:1975000-2197500 GCA_038098605.1 Gryllus longicercus
CCCGTAAGAGTGGTGCATGTTATAGTCCGGTCATGGCTGTGTTTTTGCCCCTTACAACAAGTGATCTGGCGCCGCCCTACACATCGCCTAGCGGGGTATTCCTCTCTGGGTATCTCCTCTCCCCAGCGGGACATCGCCTCAGCCGCGATACCCTCTAATCTTCTGACAGGTCTGACATGCACGGTAGTGTAGTGGCGTAATTGTGTGTGTGTGTAAATAAGTGTAAGGTGAGAGGAGGGGACAAGGATGAGGAATGAGTGATCGCGTGCGGTCCGTGGTTCGTTTTTTAGAGAACTGCTCCGGCATTCGCCTGGAATTAATCGAAGAAACGACGGAAAACTATAGATCAGAGCAGCTGGCAGGTAGAATTCTTCGGCTGAATTTGATCTAGCTAATTAGCTAGTTTTGAAAATCTCCCAGTGTTGGGACTCCAGCCCTAAGAACACCTAGTCGGATTCGCTGCAGTAGCAACAGATTTAGCCTTTCTGGATCTCTTGCCTGCTAGAGTGCGCAAAACCGTGCAGAATTACGAATTTTATACTAATTTCGTCAATAATGTTTATTTACGCCGGCCTGAATAGAAGAGATCGCTAAGGCTAAGGGGTCGTAGCTTCATCGTGCCTGAAGGTTCGCGGTTTCGAATCCCGCACGAGCCATCCATGTTTGTGAGTGACCGTAAAACGTTACCGATACCCTCAATGTTACCTACATTGATCGCTACACGACCTTAGTAGTTGAAAAGCAACCTTAAATATGCAAAACAAAATGTAATAACAAAATATGTTTAAAAGCAATCCGCAGAGTATCTACTTATTCAGAGCTGCGGTGTGGATTGGTTGGCCATGTGGGGATATGGTGCGGGGCAGAACGCAGCAGGTTGAGAACAATTCCATTCCCGTTCATTTTCTGAGCGAATCAGCTTGTACGTCAATTTATTTTTGCCAATTGCAAGTTATTATGTTACACAATAAATACTGTATGAGATAAAGTCTGTTTATGGGCAAAGTGATTAAATAGTTTAGTATTTTTAATGACAAATGGCGTCAGTTCAAAGTAAACCTGGAACTAGGTATGTGTGCATTTGCGTGCGTGTACGGGACGGAATAGGGACGGACATTTCGGGAACGGGCAGCGAGAATGAGTGGGGTGGAGCAGAGAGGGCGGGGCGAGGTGAAAGTGTAAATAAAATTACTTTTATTTTACACTAAATGTAGAATTCATCATTTTTGTTGGGTAATAGACGGTTGTGATAGATACGCCAATAAATCACAATACGCTAGATAACGTCAGTTGGTGTTTGACGTCCCAAACGTCAGGCTGAGACATCACAGCTGGCTCTAGCCTAACGAGGTGCACGCATACATTCATATATGCATTCATACAGCATTTGAAATAAATGATTGTCATTTGAAAGCGATTTTGAGTAAACGTATGTTTCGATTTCTCACAGAATTATGAGATAGTATGCTTAAACATGATATATTTCTCCTCGTTTTTGTACGCCAGAAAAAACTACCATAAATATCTGAACTTGTGAAGAGTCAAATATGACAAAAGACCGAAATGGAGGTTAACCTCAACCACAACCCAATTTCGTTGTTTCGACATCGCGATTTGAATTTCAACCGCACACTTAGCCTTGATCTGCACCTAACCGCGTCCTGACCGCCATGGTTGAGGTGTACACACAAGACCAAACACCTTGTTCCGACTATCAGCCAGTTCGTCCGTAATAGACACACGGACCTGAAGAAAAACGCTAAGTGTGGTTTTCGAAGAATTTTAAGTTTCAGAAATTCCGCGATGTGTAATCTGTTTACTCAAAGGAATGACTTATGGTACAATGCATATGTGTAGATTTCCAACGAAATTTGCATCTGAGGATGTTTAAATGAACTCTATTTTCTTTCTTTATTATGTAAGCCATCTAACATACATATATATTTCAATTAATACCTGTAGTACCTTCAATAAAATAAGGATACATTTGGGTTGCCCCGGTCTATACGCTAACACAGTCTCACGTTTGCCCCTCAACACTCAGTGTATCTAGTTGGTTCAAAAGTGCAGCAACTTTGTAAAATTACCCACAACAAATGTTCAGTTGGTTAACAGACATACATACACAGGTATGCAAATTCACACATACCTAGTTCTAAGTTTATTTTGAACTGACTCCAGTGTCATTAAATATACTAAATTATTTAATCACTTTACCCATAAACAAACTTTATCACATACCGCATTTATTGTGTAACACAAGAATTTGTAATTGGCAAAAATAAATTGACGTAAAAGCTGAATCGCTCAGAAAATTAAACGTAAACTTAATTCAGAAGACTGTCCCATTTAATAGCATCGTATAGTTCCCTCCACTCGTGAACTAAAATAGTCTCTATTGGATTATTTTTATGTTATCAATATTACTTAAAAACATTCCCATGCCATAGGGTCTACTTATCAGAAATATAGGAATTATTGTTCAGTATTGTTATTATTATTATTATTATTATTATTATTAGTATTAGTATTAGTATTAGTATTATTTGAATATCGGAGAATTTGTTTGCAATTGGCATTATATGCAGCACATGATACTTTTGCACAAATTTTGTTTCTTAGTCTATGTACGTCATTCAGATACTCGCACATGTTCTCAAGGCAGTAACATTATCTTCAGCCGAAGAGTAGCAAACTAAAGAATGAAAATATCTCTGATTGTCGTTGAGCCATCGAAGAAGTTTTTATGTTTTAACAGCAACGTTTCTAAACTACAATTTGATGATAATAATAATAATAATAATAATAATAATAATAATAATTATTATTATTATTATTATTATTATTATTATTATTATTATTATTATGTGACAAGGTATTAATGTGAGACATATGGGCAATCAGCTGCGCTCTTTCGCCTAATAATGTAACCATATAACCACATAATACAAAATTTACAGATAAAAATTGTAAATACGAATTTTCTAAGATGTATTTGGTAATAATGTAATGATTATTACTAGGTGACTTGCTTAAACATATCTTGCCACTGGGCTCACAAATTACGAAATAAGTTACTTCTTTCTGCTACTACTTACCCGGAAATATTTTTAAAACGTTATAATTTCACACTTCTGTTGCCACATTTACAATTAAATTCAAGTTATTATCGAAATATCAGATACAGAATTGGATAAGGTAATCTGATAAGTAAGTGCAGACATCTTTATTATGATATCTTTACTCGCATGATGCATTATTACTGTCTGTACATAGTTCATTCACAGTCTGTTTCTCACGATGTTTTGTGTAATTAAGTCGAGTAATATGCCATCGACGTATCTAGATGAAACTTCAAATTTTTTTATATATTTCCTTTTCATTTACTAATGTAAGTAATAACTAATGTAAGTACTAATTTATATAACGTACAGTGGAAAATAAACCCTTCGACTGTCGATTTCTAATGCATAACTAAATAATTATCTGTTCATTTAGAGTCGATATTTATAAATATTTCATAACTATATCAATTTCTCTTCAAAATTCGAGGTATCGAGATCCTATTGCTTTAAAAAAACTACAAAAATTGTGTCGGATTAAACTACTTTACGGAAATGTTTGATATTTCATTTTCTTTTTCGGAATTCATATTTCAAACTTGAATAAAATATTCTATTTATTGTGTCAAAGGAATTTTATTTTCCAATGATACGTATATATTCAGTATGTCTCAAAACATATTGGGAACCGGACTAAAACATCCGACGTTGGCCGGAAGAAATGTCCGTCAAAATCAGCTCTAATAAGACTTACGTGTCAGTCACAGTGAATCCGATTTTGGCCAAAATGTTGGTCTGTCGTTCTTGTCCGATGTGAGATCTTTCTTTCCCTTCCTTATCCTCTCCTCATCCCTCGCAGTCACATACTGTAGCGTCGTGCCACTCTCAAACCGCCGGATGTTAAACAAAGGGCGGAGTGATGACGCACTGGGACTTTCCGTGGACGTAGCGGGCCCAGAGCGGCTTTGGGGAGGAGGCATTGGGGGCGGCGGGTAGAGCCAAAAGGGCCTATATAAAGTTGAGGAGAACAATGCCCCAGTCTTCTTGTGCTAGCGGCGTCGGCGACAGGTGAAGAGCGTGTATGTGCACTGTGCGTGTAGGTGCACTAGGGCGAGGGGCCGGCAATTCATTGTCGTGACTTGCCAGACGCGTAGATGGTCTCAAAGTAGAGCGGCTTCATACAGGGAACATCGGTGGTATGTTGCGGTGTGGTAGCGTTCTTAAATTCTCTCTCCTTGAAGTGGGCCTATTTATGTAGTTTATTGTGAGCAGGGTAGTTGTTAAAGTGAGACTACGATCTAGATTGTTAATAAATCTACTGTTTTACAAACCACTCTCGTCTGTGTTCGATTACACCCGTATGACGCCACAACATCGATTGATATAATTTGAACATCGATTTATATAATTTGAACATCGATTTATATAATTTGAACATCGAATTTTATAATTGGAACATCGATTTATGTAATTTGAACATCGAATTTTATAATTTGAACATCGATTGATATAATTTGAAAATCGATTGATATAATTTGAAAATCGATTGATATAATTTGAAAATCGATTGATATAATTTGAAAATCGATTGATATAATTTGAAAATCGATTGATATAATTTGAAAATCGATTGATATAATTTGAACATCGATTGATATAATTTGAACATCGAATTTTATAATTTTAACATCGAATTTTATAATTTGAATTTGGATTTTCGTAATTTTAACATCGAATTTTATAATTTGAATTTGGATTTTCGTAATTTTAACATCGATTTTTCGTCAATTGAACGTCGATGTTGGTTGGCGATGTCGCATCCGATGAGGTGAACGCCCGTCCCGCGTCCCCCGTGCCGTGCGTGCGACCTGTGCGTCGGCGCGGCGCCGGGCGTGTGCGCGCGCGTGCGAACGCAGCGCGGAGGTCGTTGCCCCAAAACGAAATTTAAATCGGCGGTGCGCGCTCCGTGCGCCGCTCCGCGCCGGGCGATTAGCGGCGATGGGCATTTGTTTTTTGGCCGCCGAGGGTTGCCGAAGACCCGCGAAGTGCCCGGGGTGTGGGGAGAGGGGAAGGTAGGCGAAGGGGTGAAAGAGGCGACGTCTGATTTATGGAGAGGCTTCTTTCGCTCGACGGGTCGCGCGAGAGAAAAAAAAGTGAGAGGAGGTATGCGTCGGCTGGGAATTGAAGGTGGGATACAGGGTGTTGGTGGAAATGAGCTGACAGCGTGTTGTTAAAGGGGATGTACACGTTGGGGATAGGTGCATGTTTTATACGAACGGATTTTCGGTTGCGCTTGTAACACGTACTTCGATGTTTTTGATTGAGGCCACCAGATCATTATTTTGACAGTTGTAAAAAAAGTTGAGCATCGCCGCCTCAATGCTCCGCAAAATGAGGTTTTCCGCCAGCTGATAATACCTCGCAAATGTAAGTTCTGTGGTTGCAGTTGGAGGTGCTTCTCACGAGATTCTTTTGTACATTCCGATAGCGTTACTAAAATAATATTGAATGATTTTTACATACATCAGAAGAAAATGCTAAATGAATTCTCTGAGACGAAAATCAAAAGTGAAGTCGTCGAATGCCAGCTCACAATCACCAGACCCGTGGTATTCACTTTTATATTATTGTCAATTTAACTCGAAAAAGGTCAATTTTAATCAAAGAAGTTCATGTAAATAATACTTCTTTAAATAGAAGTTTTGAAATAAACTTTTCTTGAATTTTAGTTACACATGTAAATTGTTTTCATGCGGACTTTATTGGCGGAATGACGAAAAAACTTCTTTAAATAGAAGTTTTGAAATAAACTTTTCTTGAATTTTAGTTACACATGTAAATTGTTTTCATGCGGACTTTATTGGCGAAATGACGAAATAATGTGAAGTGTCATGACCTTAGCGCAAGGTAGAGAACATTCGGGAAATGAATATTTATATATAAGATCAGTTTCTGTAGTTCCGATACGATAACGCCTTATCTGAGAATATTATTGACGCGTGTGAGTCCACCCAGGTGCCCCAAATACACTAGCAATAACCATAAGTGAGTTAATGGGGTCTACCAGCAGAGGCGTACCTATGGTATGGCAAACATGGCACGTGCCATGGGCAACGCTCATGGGGGGCGAAAGTATACCCTATGAAAAAATAGCAGTAACCCTAATTTGAAGTATCCTGACAGGGGTGCAAATCGTATGTTTAGCAAGGGCGCTTGAATATGTAGATAGTACGTACGCCTGTATACCATAATCGACTTTGTATGGCGACTGCTCTTATCGGTGTCTCCCATGGTTTCTTTCGTTTGCAGGTGAATGCCGGAAATCTTTCCATCCAAACCGTAAAGGACCGAGAGGACCATACTGGTGCGTTCCGTGCTTTCTTTCTCGTCACTGGCACATGACGCCGTGGAAGCGGATTTCCAAAGAAGTTGATAACTGGATTTTGTATTTAGACTGTAAAATGTTTGACAAGCGGTAAGCATTTATTAAGATAACATCCATTATTTTTACAGCTAATCAATATTTTATTCTCGCGCATATTCTGTGGAATGGTTGCGTACTCGACAGCGACTTTTTTCACAGAACAAATTTATTAAAACATTTTCATGATCACGGTCGAATTCTATTTTCTTTCACTGCCTGAATCTGCTTTAACTGTAAACCAATTTATTAAATAAACGTTAATTACTTCTGCAACAAATAAAAACACCACTTGGGTGTACATTCTGCAGATTTGTAACAAATTCGACAGAAATGTTTTCATAGAAAAAATGTTAAATTAACGTCCATTATTTATGCAGCAAATGAATATATTGTTTTCGCGCACATTCTGTACCGCAGCTTTAGCAAATTCCATGAAGATTTTTTTACGGAGCAATTTAAACATAATCATCATGTCTTCAGAAAGTGAATGCACTGTTTTCGCGGACATGTGTAGAACAGCAGCGATGAATATTTTGCAACAAGTCAATACAACATTCAATATTTCTGCAGCAAGTCGATTCAACACCCAATATTTCTATAGCGAGTCAATACAACTCCCAATATTTCTGTAGCGAGTCATTACAACATCCAATATTTTTGCAGCGAGTCAATACAATATCCAATATTTTTGCAGCGAGTCAATACAACACCCAATATTTCTGTAGCGAGTCAATCCAACAGTCAATATTTCTCCAGTGAGTGAATACAAAATGCAATATTTCTGTAGCGAGTCAATACAACATCCAATATTTCTGCAGCACGTCCAGAATTTTGTATCGAATATTTCTGGAGCAAGTCGGTTCACTATTTTCGCGGGCATCCTGTAGAGCGGCAGAGCAATCGACAGAGATTGAGAGGGCAATCGGGGGGAGGGGAGGAGGCGGGCGTGATGGGGAACGCGTGCGCAATGAGGGAGGGGCTCGGAGGCCCCGGGGTTGTGATTACGCTAATGAAGGCCCGGGTGAGAAGACGCGAAAAGGGCACCTCGGGATCCGAAGACGTCTCCATTTCGAAGGAGACTAATTGCCGAGGCGCGCACGGGAGGTAGGCGCGTAATGCTGGGGTCTTTTCCTCACCCGACGTCGTCAGCGGAACGAGGTCTAGGGGCTTTTTACTGCGGAGGTGTTTTCGAACATCTCACGTTGTGTCTAGTGTTGTCCAGCCGTTTAGTTGTTACGAATATGTGTGTTTGTACTTGTTCGGTAATCAATTTGGGTAATTGTTTTGAATTAGCTTCAAGGAGCGCTTCCCGCTCAAAAACTGATAATATACATCCGCACATACAGATTTTACTAATTTTTTACAGTAACACATTTCATTCATTATTTCAATTGGATACGTTATAACAAATGACTGTAAATCAACATATAAAATTAAACTTTAAATTCAGTCTTCAGATTCGCGTTATGGAGTACCACAAGATCTCTGTTACTACTATTGAGTTTATCCTCAAATTTTTGTATAGTTTTCTTCATTTCAAAGAAACATCACAATCGACTTTTAATAAATTTCTGTTAACTCTCCTCGCGTTTGATGTTATATAATTACTTACGTAGAAGAGATGGACTTAAGTTGCAGCAATGTCTCAGAAAATGAGCGTGGGATACTCTGTGTTGATACTCACCTGCAAAAAGAAGAACAGTATTTTTATTACCCTTGAACAAATTATTTAGTACTAATATTACAATAAATGCTTCAATGGATATGAAACTACATACACTGGGGCCTTCATTTTAGAAGAAAAAACAACTTCGATTCTTTGACAAATGTTCACAATACTAAAGAATCTCTGATTAAAATTGTGTCATTTAAAATGTGCAGGGTTGCTCAGAGAATACAGAGAAATAATTAATTCGAAAACCAAAAAAATTGTTTCTACGGTTATTTCTTCCCGTTTGTTTTAATCTACTGGATAACTCAAAATCGAATACGTTTTTACAAATAATATATCTGTACCTTGAACATACTTCGGTACCTCTACAGTGTCGTACAACCCCCGGCCCGCGGGCCAAAAGCGGCAGTCTAATTTAATTTGTTGGCACTTGCTCTTGCTGGATAAAAAATATAAACTAAATATTCGCAAACAATCATATACCCTTCTTACTATCTTAAGTGTAAATAGCCATAAAAATAAGATGGATAATACCCCATTTCAGGATTTTGTCTCCCTAACACCAAAACTTGTGTTGTTCAACATCCCAATGGAGATTGGAGTGAAGTGACCTGCGACTTTCGAATGGAAATTTGTGATCTTCAGGATGACACATTCTACCACAGAAAATGTCCCTAAGAATTTCTCGCAACCGATTTATAAGGATCGTTTACCCAAATTGTTTTTATTTCTCACTGCAAATGTTATCGCTGACGGGAAATGCATGTGTGTGTGTGTGTGTGTGAGAAAGTGTTTTTGCGGGTCTCATACCCATTAAATCAAAAACAACAAATCGTATTGAAAGAGCTTAAATGGAATCGAATTTAAGACTTTACCTTACAGAACTTACAGTGGATATTGATAAACTTGTATCAGGAAATCCGATCCAACTAACACATTAATTTCTGTACGATAAAATAAAGTGTTATATTAAACAAATGAGTTACAAGTAATCACTTTTCTTTCTGAATGTAAATGGCCCGCACTTCACTACACGAAAGTTTGATTGTTCCCATGTAACTAAATGTTGAACCACAGTGACCTATACAATCGGATCAGTTGCGCTAGCCCCCTTAACACGTTGTATGAGTCTCTCGACCACACTCGGAACGAATCAAGAAATGCCATTACATCTGCTCTTCTGGTGGGCGCGGCTCTGGCAGCGGTCATAAAGCAAATGTGGTGGGCGAGAATCACGATTGAAAGCTCGTTAGGGATTCCCGAATTAAATAGAAGTCCCCACATTCAATCAAATGTTGGCAGTCGACTTCACAAGGCTCTCGGACGAAATATCGCGCCAATATTGCTCTCGATAAATTGTATTCGTGTTGGTTGGTAATGAAGGCCCTATTATTTTTGTTTTTATGAAATACTAAATAGTATGCAAATTGTATTGGTTTTATTTTAATATTTTAATACATTTCTGTTACGTCCCAATATATATCGAATTCATGAAAATATTTTCATGTTTTCCTTGCAAATTCATCATTAAATGTAATAATAATAATAATAATAATAATAATAATGTTTATCCTTGATGAAAATCGATATTTTCGTTGGTTAAAGTTTAGTGCTTATGGAATAATAAATACGAAGTCTACGTAAAGAATACATTTTTGTATGACACAAACACGGACAATCAAAGAAAATGTATTTAAAAAAAAATATTTTGTAAAACGTTTTTACGGAAGATTTACGGAACGGAGGCTTTCAAAAAAAGTTGATCAAATTGTTGATTCTTGTTAGGATAGATTAGGCTATTAATATTTTATTCTCAAATGATATAAATCTTCGATGTTAGTGTTTTAGTAAGAAGCTATACCGTGATCTATGAGTTCGTAGTAAGAAGCGACTTTTGTGTTAAAAAATTATTACTTTTTATAGTCAAGAATAATAATTTTGAGTGGTCAGAGCATCCAAGTGAAATACTGTTTGAAGCAACGTGGTTCATCTGGAGATCTATAAACTAGAGTTCTGAACTTCTATCTAAATAAAACACATTTAAAACAAATTTCAATACAAATTGAAAGTACCTCAATGTTTTTTGTAGCGTAATGTTGCAGTTCATAACTGTGTCTCAGAGCCGCAGTGCTTTCAATGGATTAACAAACGCGTTCTTTTTTCAATTCGATTCTGAATCCTACTTGACTGAAGAGCACTTATGGGTACATAGTTCTAATTTGTTTATAGAAACATCGATATCCAATAAATTGAGTGGCAAAAGTTTGAAATATTTCGTTATATTCGCTTCTCTTTGAAGTAACCGAGCAAGGCCAAGATTCAAAATCTCTATTTCACAGGGAAATGAATTAATTACATTTTAGTATATATAGTATCTGCATTGTCTATGAATATCTTTAGTATCTGAAGTATTTTCTTAAGTAACTTTAATACCTGTCGTATAGAATCATGGATTATACGTGTAGTATAAAATGGAAGGAAGTTTAATTAAGATAATTAACAAAGAAATTTAATTCATTGTCACGCCCCGCCCTCCATCTATCCGCCCAGCCCCTCTCCGTCTCACTCGCCCCCCAACCCCAGCAATGGTCCGCCTACCCTACAAGCATGCGGCGCTGCCCCGCAATACCTAGATGTACTGCTGATTGCATTTAAAACAAAGCAATCATTACGGGTGGAATTTCGTAATGAAAGATTTATGTTGATTTACTCCAGGTTAAAATGCATTTATCAATACAGGAAACTTTCATGGAAATCAGATTATCTGTAGAATGTTTTTTTTAATATTGAGACCTGCATTATTTTGTAAAGTGTAAAATTAGATAGTTTATATCCCGTTGAAAATATTTATAATTGGTTGCATATAGAGTAGGTTATTTACAAATAAAGGGCAAGAGGACATTTAGTATCGACGGGAGACTATCCCCTGAAACGGAGGGCGGTTTGCAACCCTGGGTACACCATACTAAAATCCTGTCAGCGCCTAATTTGATGTCGAGATAGAAACTCGCATTTTATTGTTGGCATTGGTGGGTGTGTCCTGCGTTGTGCCCATCGCTAACGAGAGGATTTGCGTGTGGGATTTGCACTGCCTTCTCGTTATAGACACCCACCCGCCTACCACAACTTTTGTAGAGCTGACGTTCAGGAGGATAATGTGTTCTGCGGCGGGACGTGGAACAAATTTTTATTTTAGGCCGGGTCCGGTTTTTTCCTCTCAGACTTCAGAATTCGGTGTTGATAGACCAGTTTGTGTGGTATTTGGTGTTGCGTTGAAAAATGGCTGAATCGAGCCACTATTCACCCGGAACGCAACTTTTAATGAGGTAGTAAAAGTTGATACCGTGTAATAAAACGGATGTTTATTGTCACCTGTGGGTAGATTCGGTGTTGTGTTAAGAGGAGAGACTTCTGTTTGTGCCGCCTGAAAACTGACTCAACGACTAGAAATGTTCAAGAGCTCGAAAAATTATTAATTCAATGGGAATTGAATACGCAGAACGTAGTTATAAGTGTTGATGTAAGTTCAGTAGAAAAATGTAAGTACAAAATTCGTGTTATGTATACAGAGCTGCTTATCCACGATACGAGGAAATGCTTATGAATAATTATTTAATTTTCTTTTTCTCAAAGATTGTTCAGTTTTAAATATGTTATTACGGTTTGAAATTTCTAAAAATATTTATTTAGAAAATAAATTTCATTATGCACTTGTTAAAGCGAGTGTTAGCATTTTTCCCAATTGTGTAATCATATAATTAAATAGGCGAAATAGAAACGAAAATAACCAAATTGTTTCAAGGTTGGCCTTTATTACACAATTCGTTCTTTTCGGAAAGTTGCCACAGTTCAGATTTTTCTTTTCACTCACAAACGTGATTGCTATACTATTTTTTGATACTATTTTTAATTGTGGTTAAAACATCAATGTTTTATTACATTAGTATTATTAATAATTTGTTGTAACATACACAACAAAAACACATTCCAGTATTTACTCCATCACGTTTGGGTTTTCCGTTAACTACTTTTTAAGGTCAAACAAATTCAATCATACAGACCTATTTATTTCGTAGGGGAAATTTTGATCCTTGATCCAAAACGTTCCATTGTACATTTAGGATTTGAAATAGAACATTACGTAGACACCGTCAACAAATTATCATATTTAAACTATAACATTACCGATAGGATATAGAAAAATAAAACAAAAAAAAAGAAGAAAATAATACAAATGTACTACCCAGAGATCATCCTCCTGTGAAAGCTGGATTCATATGCACAGAACACTTACATAATTAAGGGGTGGAAATAAAGGGTCTCAGCAGTTGCACACTACCAGTGAAGGTAGGTTTAGGCTTGATAATGTAAAAGACGAATTGCCAGGGAAAGGCCCCAGGGATAATTTTTATGCTATAAGATATAAGTTGCTACAACACGTTCAAAAAATCATTTCAACTCCGAAACAAGCCTTCGATTTCTTCCTTCTTAATCCTTAAAGTGAAGGAAAATACGAAGAAGAACAATATAAGCATCGATATCGATGCTTACACATCTTCATAAACATCCACATTCTTATGGACATCGAATATACATTCACGACCACATTAACATCAACGACGATATTCATGTCGTCATCTTTACCAACATTCACATTGACATCTACACTGTCATGAACACCGAGATCAAAATCGACTTAACATCCACGACCACATCAACTTTCTCATCGACATTCATGTCGACATCCACATCAAAATTCACATCAACAACGACATCTCTTCTGGCCCCCGTGAGTGTAAACGCACGTGATGCTGTTATTGACGATAAGTTGCTAGCTTGCTTACCCCTTGACCAACAGACTACTCCAGCACATCAAATGCGTCATTCAATTCTCAAAGATTTCTCTGAGTCTGTCAGTTCTTCGCTTACGTAAGACAATACCATAATCAGAAGAAAGTACAAAACTTTTCGGCATGCAGTAAACGTGCTCGCATTGTTTGATTTCCGAGTCGATTGTAACGGTGAAGGACTAGGGAACAATGGCTGTTGTCTTCGGTTCTTCAAATGTTCCATTGTATCACAAGCGAATGGAGATTTTGAATCGCCCTACTGAATTATGCACCCTCGTGGAACGAACGCGGTCTAGTCTGAGAATGCCGCTTTGCACCCATTTCATTCAGGCTGTTGTGGCCCTCGCCATTGTGGATGCAGAAGTGAGCCGGAATGTAGCACTAAATGTATGGCTTGCGATCCACAGATAATAGAGATCGTTTAGATCTAGGGGACATGTGCGATTCTTTATTGATAGTTCCCGGTGTGGAATGGAAGCTAAACGATATTGTTTGAAATGCGGCATTAATGACTTATTTCAATGCAAACTTTTCAAATTAGATAGGACGGTAGAATATTTCGGCAATTTCAAAGGCTTTTCCTGTTCGAGTACGTTTAACTTATAATTTTAAATGGATTGGAGATCATAGAATAATAGGAAACTTCTTGATAATTTTATATTTCTTCTTAAGATTACTTCCCTGCAAAAAAGTTAGTCATAAATTCAGTTTATCGCAACCATCGCAATTGATGACGAATGGGCAGTATCTTGTGACCAAGGTGTTCATTAACCGCCCAGAACACATGAACCGTGTGGTTGTGGTGGTACCTAATAAACAAATTACACATTACTCTCTCCGGCTGAGTTAGCGTAGAGCCAGTATTGCCATTGTCTCTGTAGCACCTCTGAACGGGGCGTCCTAGGGCTCGATTCTCGACACCGGTACATAGCTAGGTTGAATTCAGCCGCTGACTAGAGGAGAATTCTATCGGACGTCTGCTCTGATCGGTAGTTTTCCGTTGTTTCTCAAAACAGTACCACGCGAATGCTAAAGCAGTACCATAACCAACAGGTCACGAACCGCGCGCGATCTTTCCTTCTTTTTCCTTATTCTATGCTCTCTCATCACACACAAATTGGTGCTTCACACAAATATTACCCCACATCTCGGGATATCAGTCGGAACCTAAGAGCTTGTCCAGCTGGGTGGTGCACCGTTGGGGGGAGATACCTGAAGTAGGAATACCCCACTAGCCGACGTATAGGTCAGTATTGGATCTCACTATCCAGCAGGGGAGGTTTACCACTACGTACAGGCGTAAAGCATTTACTACACTTTCAGGACAACTGGGCTGGTAGTGTTTGGCCTGGTTGCAGTTAAAATATGCGGAAAAGTCAACCACTTAGTCGGTCAACCACATTACTCCTATCTGTATTTTCTTTTTATTTTATTTGTCTTCATCTAGTGCAAATCTGTACGGAAATGTTACACGCGAGCTAGCTTTTCTCAGCGATTACGTCATGGCAAACGATAGTGTACCTTGCAATTTGAGTGAAGTCTACTGCAGGCATCCAAATCACAATTACAAGTTTAGGAGTGGCTTATAAGGAATTCACACCTACAACCAAACCGCTAATTGATTATCTTCGAGCCGTCTACATATTGTGTTTTCCAAAAATTCCTGGTATTCCTTTTTAATCTCGAATTATTTATTTCATAATCAGTTCAATTCACTTTCATACAAGCAAAGTATACTGGCTCCCTAGTGAACGTGTCGCACAGACGCCACAAGCCGGGAGGCGTCGTGGAGGACAGCGTGGCTTCCGATTTCCACGGAAGCAGCCACTGCGTAACGGTGCGTCGCAGCGCGGCGCTTCTGAAGGAGTCGCTGGCTTCCTGAGCGAATGTCTCCGCAGCGCTTCCCATAGACAGACTGCGAGGGCGCCTCCCGCCTATTCAAATGAGCCCCTCGCGTGCGCTCCCGGTGACACCGCGGCGCGCCCGGCTGCAGAGTTCAGGTTCCCACCAGGCGCTCGGTTAGTGCGATCGTTTTCTTGGACGTTGTCGGTGGGTTGTGTAGCCGCTGTGGTGGCGGCGTCCTAGGTGCTTTGGAGCGGTTTTTTTATTTTATTTTATTTTATTTTTTTACATTTTCGAATGTATTCAGTGACGGAGCCCCTCAGGGTATCTCGCTGGTCAGCGTGCTCGCTTTCCATGACGCGACCCCGGGTTCGAATCCTGGTCGGGGAATATCATGGTCTGCGCATTCCCAGCAATGTCCCAGTATATGTTGCTGGGTGACGTTGAGAATGCTCACTTCTCAGATTGAAGTGACTAAAATACGGCGTAGAGATGTCTATGTGCTAACCACACGTACCCCTCAACCCATGGTCGCAAGGCCGGGGCGCCAATGGTAGGCCTCGGCCCCGTCAGAGGCTGTTGTGCCAGTACAGACATTCAGTAATACGAGCGACTTTTTCTTAGTATAGGCTCTGTCGACAATGTCTGTGAGCTTGCCAAAGTCTCCGTCATCTGCATGGTTGTCATCCAACACCGCCGCCACCACCTCATTATTGACCAAGTCATTGTCATCGACACCGTCATGAAGTGTGGTCGTCACCAAGGTATATATCGTCACAATCACCGTTTCTGTTTTCGTGCATCCACCGACGCTGCTAGAAACATCATAACTGGCATTAACACATTCCTCGACATTTACTCTACCCTCACTGGTCACCGATATCATCACATCAAGTTATAAATCTACGTCAAGTGTCAGTCACATTTACAATCTCGGAAATGCCTTACAATCAGTGTCATATATCTAGGCGCACATTCTGACAGACGTAGACATAGAAAAACAATATATATTCTTCAGCAATGAAGACAGAGTGTATAACTCGAAAGACTGGACAATTTTTCTCTGTTTCACAAGGAAATGAACGGATCAACACCATTGAGAAAAGTCAGATTTTAATTAATTGAATATAAACAATAGTACTCTGTTTCTAATATACTTCTTTTCATTAAGTATCTGTTGATTGCGCAAAAGAAACCTCTTCCAGTACCACAGGTACACGGACATGGTAGTGACATTGTCAGCATGCACTAACACCTTACTAAATATTTTGTCTGAAATAATAAGAAAGTACCGTAGTCAATGAATAATAAACCCTGCCGATACAAGAAAAATACATTCCTATTTTTATTATTAATTGCCTGTGTTTATCACTATTTCACTCGTGATATTAACACTAATAGTCTTTAACAAATATACAAAATGCCCCAAACAGGGCGATGAATCTCAAAAAATTAATCACTTTTCTATCGTATTTTTCTTACCGCTTCTCCCTACTGGCCAATCAAGAATTATGACTCATCTACCTTAGGAGGCTTTAAACATCGATCGCCTATGTCGATGTCCAATAAACAGCGTATGTACTGTAACATACCTAACCTCTTTGATTTTAACATAGCTTTCAGTTATTTTCAACAATTGGCGCATTTGGAACTCTGTTGAACGTAATTTTATTCATGTGTAGTCTTATTAAACTCCACTCGAGCTTTGAAATTCTCAGATAAATCTCCTCCTCGCTTCGCGGGGATTTATCGACAGTTTCCAAAGCACTCCACGTATTACCTATGATAATGGATATATTCCGAAAGTAAGTGATTTTTGTGAAAGTTCAACTGTCAAAGCGAATTTCATTTCGATGAATGTCTGCTGTTTGCGGCGTACGGACCCGCTGTCAATGCCACAGGTACGCGGGCGAGGCGGTGACATTGGCAGCAGGCAGTGAACCCTGGTGTGCACCGCCAGCAGCCACGGCGCGGGCGGAGCAATGTCGCAATCGACCACGTCCGCTCGCAGCGCTGGTTCCGCGAACTCGGACGCTCGCCTCCGTACGTGTCCCAGATCAAAACCACTCGGAGACAAAGCGCGCTCTCGCTTCCAGTTATAAATAAGGCGAACGGCAGGTACATACACATACACACTCGCTGCCTCCGAGTACGCCGAAGAAAGAAAGACAAGTGCTCTGCGGGTTTCTGTGAAATATCCTCTGCGGACGGTTATATTGCGTGGTGTATTGTCGAGCACTCACTTTTCTTTGGTGCCCCGAGGGCAAAGTGTTCGAGGTAATCGAGAAAGTTGATAAACCGACACATGCTAAGGGTGGATGTTTTAAAAATCATAAATAGTACACAATACGCTTGCGGCTGAGGGAAAAATGCCTTACGGCTTGGGTCATACGTCATGCACATATACATACACGCACTCATTGCCTCCGAGTACGCCGAAGAAAGAAAGAAAGACAAGTACGCTGCGGATTTCTGTGAAATATCCTCTGTTGACGGTTATATTCTATTGTCAAGGGCTCGATTTTCTTTGGTATTCCATGGAAAGAGAAAGGGAAAAGTGGTTGAGTTAGTCGATAGCGTTGAGAAACAGTCACATGCTAAGGGTGGATGTTTTAATTTCGTAAAGAAGATGACGTATTGCACAATAAGCGTTGCAGCAGAGTTATAAGTGCCAATGATAGATCGCCTGTGGCTTGGATCATACATCATGCACATATACGTACACACTCACTGCCTTCAAGTACGGCAAGAATGAGAGACACTTACGCAGCAGATTTCTGTGAAATATCCTCCTTGCACGGTTATATTGCGTGGTGTATTGTCAAGTGCTAGATTTTGTTTGGTGTTCCGTGTAAATAGAAAGGGAAAAGTGGTTGAGGTAATCCAGAGAGTTGATAAACCGACACATGCTAAGGGTGGATGTTTTAAAAATCATAAATAGTACACAATAAGCTTGCGGCAGAGGGAGAAATGCCTACTGCTTGGGTCATACATCATGCACATATACATACACACACTCATTGCCCCCGAATACGCCGAAGAAAGAAAGACAAGTGCTCTGCGGATTTCTGTGAAATATCCTCTGCGGACGGTTATATTGCGTGGTGTATTGTCGAGCACTCACTTTTCTTTGGTGTCCCGTGGAAAGAGAAAGGGAAAAGTGGTTGAGGTAATCGATAGCGTCGAGAGACAGTCACATGCCAAGGGTGGATGTTTGAAATTCATAATGAAGATGAAGTATTGCACAATAAGCTTTGCAGCAGAGGGATAAGTACCAATGATAGCCTACGGCTTGAATCATTCATAATGTACTGTATTATTTATAACGTGGGCAAAATAAAAATAACTATTTATTTGCATTGTATTGTACAGGTAACATAAAGCAAACATTATACTGAATGACACACATAATATTCTCGGTGTTCTACTTAATTGTGATGCAATTTGAGTTAGGATTAGATACCACTGATATATCGCGCAGTCCTGATAATTGGCACTGGTTGTCTATATAAAAAGGGATTTAGATAAATATATTCACGTAAGAGCCGTTGTTCTAATTGTGATAGCGTGAGGAATATAATTCTTCCGAGTGAGTAAATACCTGTCCAATTCATGTGTGTCATATGTGTTACGTATCCATGTGTGTTATCTTTGTTATTTTGAATCTGTTGTTTTGTGATTAAAAACGATCACATGCTTACATAGAATATGACATATGGATACGTCAAAGACTGATGATAAATTTCAGTGACAATGAGAGGTTCGAAACGAAAACGATTTTTAGTAGGTAGAACAATTGCGGGAACTTACCAGAAGTGCAATTCATTCTAAATCATTTTCATTGTGGCCAAGAAGATATTTGTATGCTAAAGAGCCATTGGATCAGCTACCTGTAACTTAAATTTAAAAAATTGCAAAATAATGTGTATTTTGAAATTCTGAAGTCTAAAATAGATGTTTCGAGAACGTACATTACCTTTACGGCTGTAAAATCCAATAAGAAGCAGATCTCCAATGTCCGTTGGCTCAAAGCCGACGAAACATTTTCCCGGATGTAATGATTTTATATCTTTGGAAGCAAAACTACCGTCATAAAGCTGCTCTAGGAGGGGCCACAAGAACGAAACTCTTAATTATGCAGACACCTGGATGAGGAAGCCATTAAACAGTGATGTGTTACCTCTGGTTTTTGATAGTGTGCTCTGTGGGGCGCGTTCAGAAATAGCTCCGGAGAAATAAATAAACGGAAACCAAGAGGTTTCATTTTTATTGGGTGTACTGGTCGGGTCATCAGGCGAGGAGAAAGCTTGCCAGAGTTGTACAATTTGATATTACTAATTGTTAATTACAATATGGAAATATTATATTACATCATTTATAAGAAAACACAAGACGTACACAACAGTAGTTCTGTAAATGAACTACTGCAGTAAATTGAATGATCCCTTCAACAAACAAATTAGAGACGAAGAAAGGGAAGAACGTAAATGATAAAAGGGAATAAATAAGCGCACCTTTAGTCCACAACACACATTACGCAGATACAGACGATTCGTTAACGATGCGTCTTAGGTCCTTAAAATATGGTTTTCTTGTCTTCAGGGACACGAATTATATTGGAGCCGCGAACTATAAAATGAGATTTTACCTTTGAGAACAAATGAATATTACATTTTTGAGGGGTACACCTACTCCCCAGAATGGATTGTAAGAAAACCATGATTTACTAAATATACATAGTTACTGTTATTGATGCTGTTGTTTTTGCTTGCTTGCTGCTTGGTTAGTAATTCCGGCCGCGTATATTGCGCGGGTCATTCGTCCCGTAAGTATAGTGCTTGTTTTATCCCGGGAAGTGGCGGTGGATTTCCCCCGCTGGATGGTGAGATCGGACACCGGCCTACTCATGGGTTTGCGAGTGTTTCCTCAACCAGGTATCTCCTATCAGCGGGCCACTGCTTCAGTCCGGGCATGCTCTAAGCTCCGGACTGGGCCCTCGGCATTTGCGGTAGCGTAGTGCATGGAAGTGTAAATAAGGCGTTAGAATAGGACAAGGAAGAGAAAGGGAGATAGTACGCGGTGCGTGACCCGTTTGTTACGGAACTGCTCCGGCATTCGCCTGATGTTGATCGCAGAAACCTGGGAAAACAGTAGTGTCGAAAATCCTGCCACCGGGACTAGAACCCTAGGACCCTCCGGCCAGAGGCTATTATTACCATTACTGTTACTGCTGCTTTTACTGTCGTTGTTGTTATTACTACGTTAAAGTCGTGGAGAGGCGGTGAGCAAAGCCGCCAGCCGGCGCAGCAGGTGCGGGAGGAGGCGGAGGGTTCACGGGCGCTGACGCCAAAAAGAGGAATACGGCGACGTTCCGCCGCGCGAAGGCGACGGCGCACGGTGTTTTAGAACGCTCCGAAAGAGGGCAAAATCATATTTTTCAGGACATACTAGGTTACTCGATCGATTACATCGAACCATCGATGAAGAGAGAAAATATTTCTTACAATTTTTCTCTCTCTTTTTCTTTCATTCTTTATTTATTTATTTATTTATTTATAGTTCTGTGGAAGGTATCGGGGAAATTCTAAGAAGTCGTGCCGTAACACGCAGAGAATTTTGAATGTTTATTTTTTAACTGTTGCGTACTATGTGTATTCAATTAAGTTAATTAAGTAGAAATCTGAATTAAAATAATAACGAAGGAACGTGCCCTATTATTTAATGTTCTCCTCCTGCTGTCGTTGCAATAGCAAACTAACCACGAAAATATTTGCACTTCTCCCTATAATACGTCACACAGTTTTAATGAATAAAGCGTCACATATGTTAAATAAATAAAAAAAGGAACAACTAACCAATGATGCCGATCCCAGAAAATATTATCCAGGAAGAACATTTTCCGGCTACCAATTTTTTAGCAGGTTTTCAAAATGCTAATCATGCAGCTTCGGGAAACCCATGGCTATTTATTCTTGGGTATCCGGGATATCCCGGATAGCCAAGAATGTATTGACTCAGGCCGCGATCTCGCCATCCAGCTTGAAAATATCACTACCACTTTTCGGGATAAAAATATGCTCTACACTTACGGAACTAAGGCCTTTAGCAGACAATGATCACTAACCAATCAATCAATCTATAACAATGCTATACAGATTACGGAATGTTCACACGCGATGGTCTCCATCCATTTTCTCCAAGTAAGGTACTCGTATTTATGTCCTCGATTTTTTGAAACCGGGCCACAGTCGTGTGGGCGGCGTGGGAGCAAGGGAGGGGCTGTCGAGGGAAGGGGTGGGGGTTAAGGAAGGGCGTCGCCCCGCGCGGCGCCTCTGTTCCGACAGTTCACGCGCCCTTGCGTCCGCGCCTCTACGTGCACGCGCTGTTCCCCGCGCGGAGGGAACGTAGCAGGAATACGGAGAAGCCTGTGCCCCGCGAGCGCTCAATGCGGACACGGCTTTGCTTTCGCGCGCCCGGGGCGCCGTGGGACGGCGCTCGCTGCGGCCCTGCGGCGGACGGGAAACCGTCGGGGCCTGCGCGCGGCTGGAGATCCATTCGCACCGGGAACTGCTGCATCTGAACTCCCCTCCACCGCCAATACGACGTTTTTTGTTTTAACTTATGTTTTGGCTGTTCAAAGAATCGGCTCCATCCGGGTATTGAATCGAGACCGCCAAGTCTTCGAACAGCCTTAAGGAGATCAGAAATGTGTCGTTGTTATACTATGCATTGCACAGTTCATTACTATTACTATTTTTAATATTATTATTATTATTATTATTATTATTATTATTATCAGTATTATTATTATTATTATTATTATTATTATATACATATTTATGAAAATGGTAGATGCTATTCAACGAATGCTATCACGTCGAACTGTTGTCCTCACTATTAGTATCTAAATCATTAACAGTGTCATTACAATTGATAGTACCACCACTACCCCTAATGGTGCTTGTACTACTGAGACGACCACTATTGCTACAAATGGCATTGTCGCTAACTGAGGTTTTTCCATTCTCACTGCCATGACCACTTTCACTACCATGTCTAACACCACTGAAAAGGCTATCACAGCTAACAACGCAATCACCGCCAATACTGTCATTTTAGCTAACACTACTGTAAAGGGTCGAAATGAGATGTTATATTTCGTCCATATTTGGCGTCAGTACAATGTGTGAACTGGAATAAAATCACGTGTTGGCTACGTTTTGATGTCGAGGAGACTGTCGATTTGAGAAGGCGTACGAAATCAATAGCCAGAAAGAAAATGTACGTTCTGAAGTGAGGTCGAACATGTTTAATAGAACACTTCAAATCGGTGGAGAATTTAGATGTAAGAAAAGCAATGACTTATTGGCGGAACATTTGATTGAGGACAATATCACAAAAAAGTAAATGGACTATAATGTTTGGGAGAGTTGATATAGCGATGTGTATATATGGAATTGAACCTAAAGAAGGGAGTTTTGTAATTTGAAAGGAGAAAAAGATAAATATAGGTGCCGTAATTGAAAATTGTGAAATTAAATAAATGTTGTATTGACATTTTAAGTTTAAAAACAATATTATGCCAAGTTTTTTTCTTATTATTATGAATGCATATTCTCTTTTCTTTTGAATTTGAAAGAATTTTGATTTAATGTTTCAGTAAGTTACCATCTTCCAATTTAGGGTGAATGCCATACAGTCATCGGTCCTAACAAATGTGAAATATGTATTATTATTGTCCCCCATTAAGAAAATTTATTAATGGAAAAGTAAAAACCATCTCAGGACCATCACCACTAACACCGCCATCGCCTTGCCCGCGTCCTCGCCTGCTGGGCCATCGCCCGTAAGCCAAGGCATTTGCCGAGTCACCGCGCCCGTCCTGGCATTTCTCACTTTCTCCATTCACGGCGCCACCGCCGTTCGCCCTCCCGCCCAGCGCCTCTGGGCGATTTCGTGCGGGAGCCATCGGGGCTTAGACGGGAGTCGCCCCTCAGAACAATGGGCGCCGCCGCCGCAGCCCACGTCAAGGGCGGGCCCGCGGGCGATCGCTGCGCGAGCACGGGTGGGGTCTATTAATAAATTTCCCTACTGTTTACCCACTTTGTAAGGTGGCATACACACGTGTTGGACGACACGTGCGGGATAGTACGGGCACCTGCACCGTACTGCTGGAGGTGGAGCTTAGAGTTTGTCCCGGGTGAAACGGTGCCCCGCTGGTGGGGGATACCTTCTTGGGGAAAACCACGCTAGCCGACATGCAGGTCGGCGCCGGATCTCACCATCCAGCGGGAGAAGATTACCGCCACCGAAAAAAATACGTACACTAAACTTACGGGACCTTAGCAGTTGTCGCGCCCGGTATCACTATCAATCAATCAATCCACCTGGCCATGTATTGCTGCTCTCTTGTGACGCTGTCAATTCCGTGACCGCTGTGACATTACACTTCCAGAAAACTCGACGTCTTGTGCCTCTGGGAGATTTCGTGCGGGAGCCGACGGGGCTTAAGAGGCAGACCCTCAGAACAATGGGCGCCGCTGCTTCAAGGGCGGGCCTGTGGGCGAATGCAGGGCGAGCCCGGGCGGGGTCTATTAATAAATTTCCCTCCTGTTTACCCACTTGGGAAGGCGGCGTACACATGCCCCGGACGACACGTGCGGTGGAGTACCGGCACCTGTAGTGCTGCAGGTGCCAGATGGTCGGAGATCAAAGCGTGGATTTATTTGTTGGCTCGCCGCTGGGTTTGAGAGTTTCGCTTGGCATTTGCTTGCAGATGTTTAGGCTCCTCGTCGTTAAAAAAAAATTGTCAATACTTTGCGGTGAGATTTGGCTCATTTATTGCCGTTGGCTTGGGAATGCCCTTTGCTCAAGTTTGGTCAACACAAATTCCAGGGTCTGGTGCTTATTTTGATGAAGTAGAGGAAAGTGTTTATGCAAAGAAAAATGGAGTCTGATTAAGGAAAAGAAGAGTTGAATTTTATACCCGAGGTTAAAGAAAAAGGAATGGAACTGCCAGGAATTGCAGAGTAAGTGATCACTATTTCGATTCATGAGCTTTTAATTTTCCGTTGGCTAAGAATACTGGAATGAAATATTTTCCTCAGCATTAGTTAATCGTTATTGATGAAACTAGACTGTATGAACGTTATGATGAAACGAGTATCATATGAGTGCCCTAATTAACTACCGTCGCGATAAATTATTATTCATATTTTATTTGCGAATTATCATCTTAAAAGTTGTATCAAATGCTTCCTTAATGCAACACCAAGTGTTTCTTCAACACATAGAAAGATTTCTTGGTCAAATTTCACCACAAAAAAAAAAAAATCTGAAAGATTGAAGGAGAGCTATTTAAATAACAAAATATGGGGTTGCAGTAGGAGAATGTGTAGATGAGAAGAGATGGCCTTTGAAGCGAGATAATGATATTTATGTGAAGCGACTGGGAAAAAGGAAAAAAGGAACAAAGAAGTTATAAATTTAGTGGAAAGCAACGTAGTGCAAGTGAAGGAAGAAGAGGAACCGCAGACATGGGGCAAGAGATTGAAGACACTTAACGAAGAAGGGGAAAATAAAGAATAGGAAAAATGAAGAAGAGGAAAAGAAAGAAATCACAAACAGAAGAGTGAAGATAAAATGAAAGATGAAGAGAAATGCAAGAATGATCAAAAGGAAGAAAGGAGAACAAAAGAGAAAGGGTAATAAGAAGGAAGAGGAAAACAAAGTACAGAGAGAACGGAGAAAAAGAAGGGTAATAAATTAAAAAGAGAAGGAAGAAGAGACAAATAAAGTAAGGGTCCAGGAATCGACTAAAAGGAACAAGACAATGCAGAAGAAAAACAAAGAGATTGATGGAGAGAAAGCGAAAGAAGAGGAAATGCGACACGAAAATAAAGAACAAAAGTGAAAATAAGAAATGGCAAGGGGCTAATAGAATGTAAAACAAAGAGAAGGGGAAGATGAAAGAAAAAAGTTGTGGAAAATGAAAAGGAAAAGAAAAAACGACGAGAAAAAAGACAAGCAGAAAAAAGAAGAGAGACCAACTGAAAGGAACAAGAGAAGGGTTATCAGATTCAAAAAACAAAGGCAAGGAAGAACAGGAAACGAAAGAAGAGGAAACGGAGAAAACAAGAAGAGAAAAATAAAGAACGAAAGAGAGAAGAACAGACGACAAAAGGGAAAAGAGAAGGAAGAAGAGGAAAGAAAGGAAATGCGAAGGAGGAAAAGAAGACGAAATAACGAGAAAAAATAGAAGCGGAAGGAAGACCAGGACCCGACTAAACGAAGCAAGCGTTCTGTGTGAGAAAACGAAAGTGCCAGAGCAGACGCCGGCGTCGGCGTGTAGGAAGGCGGCCGGTGCCATTTGCGTCCACGGCAGAGCGGGGGGCGGGGCGGGCGGGGCGTCTCATTGGGCGGGGAGGGAGTCGTCTCCGGGGGCGGGGCGCGGTCGAAGGTCTCGGGGCCGACGCCCTGTCGGCGGCGGGGGCGTGGGCGGGGGCGGAGCCGGCGGGCGGCGCGGGATAAAGGCAAGGCCGTTTCTGCCACCGCCGCCGCCGCCGCTGTAATCGCTCCTGTGATCACCGTCACAGCCCGTGCACAGTGGCTGGAAGTGCGTCGAGTGGACAGCGGGGGAGAAGGAGATCAATTTGGGCGTCACTTGGACTCGCTTCACGCGGTGGCACGTTTGGGGCGAAGATCGTGAGCGGTGAGCCGACGCTTTTTATTGGAACGATAAACATTTTAATGCTCGCTTTACAGCTCACGTCTGTGGGGTTCATTTAATGTTTCCTTCTGGTAGTTTTCTGCAATGCACTAGTGGCGCAGGGGATACAATTATCGCTCAGTTTATAAATGCATTTTTTTTTTAAATGTACGAGGAGTTATGCATATACTCTCTGATGCAATTGCTATCTCCTTCTGATTCCTTCTCAACAATTTCCGGAGGATGCCGTTCGAGATACGAGAAGAAGAAGAAGAAGAAGAAGAAGAAGTAGAGGACTAATATTCTTTATATTTTTGTCTTCTATTTTGTTTTCTCACACTCTCAATTACTCACTTAAAACTATATATACAAACATCCGACAGGGGCCTGGAGTTTGCGCAATTTTATTCCAACTACCTTCATTCCGATCACGTGATCTTTGCAGCCTCGAGCTCGCTGGACCCTTGAACACGCTGTTCCCATGCTTGACTTGAGTTGCGTATTCCTTGACGGGGACTGATTCCACCATCGACCATGTTTTGCCTCCTTTACGGGGCTGCCAACTCCATGACCCCTGTGACGTCACACTTCCAGATAACACGACGTCTTGATTAAACGACTACCTCTTTCGAGCTTGGACTCAAAGAAAACACAGGCAACTGTGCAGCGGTGCATACGATATGGGGGCGGTGAGTGTAAAGGCGTTGAAAGGAGTCGGAGATTGTCATCGTGCGGTGGAGCCTTATCCTAAAAAAAAAACAAAAAAAAAACGTCATGAATGTAAAGTAGACTTGTCTCGCCGACTTCTGGAGTGAAATTTGAGTGTCAAGAGCCCAAGGACGACTGAGTGATTGCAAGGCGACAGATTCAGACAGTGCCACGAAGAGGAGGGCCTGATGGGAGGCGGCGTCGGAAGATGGAAGGGTAGGATGAAGAATGGGTGGGCCGATTGGTAGCGGCTCTGAGTTCACTACTAGAAAAATTGAGTTTTAGGATCATGGTTCAAATACCGACCACGAGTGTACATGGCTACTGATGATCAAACCTGCGGAGCGCTGTATTTATTGTAGAACCTCACTATTTTCAAACTTTTCGGAAATTATAACATTTCGGAAAAACCGACATTTCAGACATCAACACTTCAGACACATGAACTTGAGGGTGGCGGGGCGGGGTGTGGGGAGGCGAGGCGGGGCGAGGCGGAGCCGGGCGAGGCGGGGCGGGGCGAGGCGAGGCGAGGCGCGGCGTACGGGAAAAGGAGGGACGTGGCGGTAGGAATGAAGTTGAGGGGCGTGGTAGATTGTGAGGTGGAGTGACGGGGCGGGGTAGGGCGGGTTTGGTGCGGGGCGGGGGCGTTGTGTGCCACTCCACGGCGCAGCAGGAATCCGCCCTCCCGCTTGGGTGGCGCCGCGTCGCCTCGGCCGGGGCAGACGCGACGCCGCCGATTCCTCGAATTTTCCTCTCTGAGGCGCTTTTCGCTCCTCTGCCCAGCCGCACCCGATCCCACACACGTTTTAATTACTTGAGCTAATTAATCCATTAACAGTCGCATACCATTCCAGTATATGAAGAACACCATAGAAGGGGAACGTCGAATCCCAGAGAACCTAGTGAGGTAATTGAAGAAAAAATATGTATGTAGAAACTAATGCAACATGTATTTACCGATATATCCCTACATACAGTTTCTGCGAGTTAAAGTTCAAATCATTACAGTTTTTGTTTATATATATATATATATATATATATATATATATATATATATATATATATATATAGAAAGTTAATATTGCAGTTTTTCAGGCATGGGTATATATTTTGAACACAATTTTCTGTTCAACACGGATTTTCTGTATTCTCGTACACTGGAGTCTCTGTAATTCCAGATTGACGGAAACGGGCCTAGCTCGAATAAATAAAAACTCGAATTATCGGAAATATTTAATTTATTAAAATTGAAATATAAGTACTACTTTTAAATAACGAAGTATGTACATTTCAAGAAGAATTGTACTTGGATAATATAATTACATTAATTGCTCAGGATAAGTTCATTACATCTTAAAGTAGTTATCATTGTTTTGTTTAAGTACTTTGTTTCTTTTACGTGCGGCAAAATCAAGCCATCTTCTGAAATTATTGGCGGCTGGAGTTGCCGCAGGTTGTTATTCTACGTACCTCATGGCGACCTCTTCCCATGTAGCGAGATCTTTGTTGTTTCTCACATTATTCGGAAATAAAATTTATTTATTTATTGTAATTAATTGTTTGGTAAGGCGCATCTATGGGAAACTTTTACATTAGAGGATCGAATTATAGAGACAATACTGTATCGGTAAAATGTCACTGTAACCACTAGTACGAATAACTATTCTGTGTTACTTCTCACGCCTGTCATCAGGCCGCCAGGGTACCAACATCTCGATTTGGAGGCATAACTTTGATCCATTTACCCACTTTGCTGAACGTAACGATTTCTCAGTCCTCAAGGCAAAACTACTAAACCTCAGTGATACTATTTTCAATCAGACAGTAACATTTCTAAGTGCTCTTTGTTTAGGTTGGAATCTTTGTACTCTTTAGAAAAGCCATGGTTTTTTATCATGTTTTCATTAGCAATTCTTTACTAATTAAAATCAATGAATGATAATAACGGATAAATCTATTTTATTCCTAAAGAAGACTATTATTTTATATCAAATTTAAAGAATCTATAAAAGAGTCTATTCTAACCCACTTTTCCCCCTCAAAAAGTCGATTCCTGACCAATCTACGACGTGTCGGGCCGAACATGGTAAAAGGCCGCCCGAACCCAGCACCGTCAGATCAGCCTGCCATCGCCCGTTTGTTAGTTTCTCCCTGAGAAACGAGACAGGTTGTCGCATGTAGCAACCTGTAAGCACATTACACTGTCACACTGGAACCAATAACTCTTGCGGGCGAACGGGTAAGAAATCGCGGGGCGACGAACGACAAGCGTGTGTACGCCCACGCGCCTATCGCCGAACCGCTACGACGGCTGCCAACACTCTCCACGAGATGCCCTCCAAATTATTTATTATTATTGTTACTATTATTATTATTATTATTATTATTATTATTATTATTATTATTGACGTATATGCCATTTCTGATCACGCTACACGATTAACGTGTGTAATTATTCCAGGATCAGCTTTTCAGCTATATTCCTCATTGAGACAAGGCTGTTACGACTTAAAGTGTGAATTATGAGATGATGGGATAATGATGAGGGGTGAAGGGACTGTCACAAATACGACCATGTCTACGTAGGACTCGAATCTGAAGCCGCCTCGGCGCAGACGACGGCTGCCGCAACCGTCTGCGCCACGGGGCCGACTTTTTATTATTATTATTATTATTATTATTATTATTATTATTATTATTATTATTATTATTATTATTATTATTATCATTATTGTCATAATTATTATGATTAAGGACGCGACCTAGCGGATCCGGGCTCGATGGAACAGGGCAGTGCGGGACAGGTGCAGGGCAGGGCAGGACGGGGTCGATGGGATGGTGAGGAAGGAGGCATAAGAACAAGGCGAAAAGTGGCGATGCAAAATATTGCTAAGAAGAGCAAGATAGAGAAAGGAAATTAAATCAATGGGGGGGGGGTACAGGGACTGTTCTACAGATGAAGGCAGTTTAGAACGAGCAGTACATTGTTAGCATTACGGTTTCGTAGGGTCAGACATGTCGGGTCGGGTCGGGTCGGGTCGGGTCGGGTTGGGTTGAGTTGGGTAGGTGTAGATGGAGGTGAGAACCGGCTGCGAAAACTCAGTAAAAACATCTTAAGCACTGCAGCTTCTCTGGCCGAGAAGTCGAATGTGTACGGTTCGAATCCTGTCGGTGATGGACTTTCGACACACATTCATGCTACATAGCTGGTTCGAATTCAACCACTCTCTCTAAAAGAATTGAAGTGGACTCTGGTTGTGATCGGTTGTTGTCTATGGTTTCTCCGATTATTACCAATATAAAGCCCTTACAAACGGTCCACGTACTGCGAGCTAACTTTCCCTTCTCTCCCCTTTCACAGATAGGCGAATGCCGCAGCAGAAGGCAACAAACGTGCAAAGGACCGCGTGCAATCTATCCTGGCCCTTCCACTCCTTGCACACACACTTACGCTTATGCGCTACAAACGCTGGAAGATCGGTTGGGAGCTTAGAGCGTGTCCCCTCTCGGGCGGTGGGAGATAAAGGGAGATACCTGGATGAGGAAAATTTGTGTATGCCGACAGAGGTCGGCGCCGGATCTCGCCATCCAACGGGGAAAGATGACAGCCACCTCCCACCACAAAACATGCACTGCACTTATGGGACTTATCGGGCTCCGGGGCGGGCGACCGCAGCGCCATCCCGTCCTCTGCGGTCGCGTCGTAAAGCGCGTTGTGTTGCGGCGCGGCTCGGCGCGCGCGCGCGTCGGAAGTTTACGCGGCCGTTAACGTAATGCAAATGCGCGACGCTCCTTCGCGCGGCGGGCGCTGGCGGCGGCCACGAGGCCCCCGGCCGCCCTGCCCCCCTCCCCTCCTTCGAGCTCCCGCCCGCTGATTTAGAGCCGTCGCCGCCGATCGTTATTAATGGCGCGTAATCAAGCGGGCGTTAGACGCGCCGAGGACGAGGCGCGAGTGAGCGTGCGCGCGGGGGCGGAGATGGGAGTATTGGGATGGAGCGGATTGGGTGGAAATGGGACGAGAGGAATTGGGTCGAGATGGGTTGGGACGTATTGGGTCGAGATGGGTTGGGACGTATTGGGTCGAGATGGGATGAGACGGATTGGGTCGAGATGGGATGGGACGGATTGGGTGGAGATGGGATGGGACGGATTGGGTCGAGATGGGATGGTTCGGATTGGGGCGAGATGGGATGGTTCGGGTTGGGGCGAGATGGAATGGACGGATCGGGTTGAAATGGGATGGACGGATTGGTTCTAGGTGGGATTGGACGGATCGTGTCGCGATGCGATGAGATAGATGATGGATGCATCGGATTGAAATGAGATGGACGGATTGGGACGAGATGGAATGAGACGGATCTGGACACGATGGAATGGGAAGGATCGGGTCAAGGAGACGTGGGACGGATCAGGCTGAAATAGGATGGTTCGGCTGAGATCCAGATGGTTGGATATAATGGGACCGACTGATTGAGTAGTAATTGCTGGGACGAAACAGACATGAGACGAGTCTGATCGGGTCGTGATGGAATACGTTGAGCCGGATCAGGTCGTGTTGGGATGGAACATATAGGGCCGAAATAACGTAATGTGACGATTGGTGTTAAGATGAGATTAAACTGGTTAGGTCACGATGGGGCAAAATGCGACAGAATAGAACGCGATGGGTGGCAAAAGTGGCAGATTGGGATCCACCAATTCTAGATGTATTAGGTCGGTGTGGGACTAGCAGCAATGCGTCTGGTCGGGATATGTCTGTTTGAAATTTACAGTTCAAATAAAGAAACAAAGGAGAAGGATATGAGTGGATTTTCAAACGTGTGCTGAAGAATAATCATGTTCTACATCTCAACCCGAATTCATAAGATTTTAGCTATAAGTAGTAATTACACTCGTCGGGGTTTAGTACCAGTGAAATTTTAGGAGAAGGCATTCGAAATGAATTTTAAGACACCTTTAACGTCTTATAAGAAAATATGGTTGTCGTTAACATTTAAGCACTTCGATTTATATTCCGTAAAAGGAAAGTAGATGTCATGCTTAGATCCTAAATGTAGTTTGAGCGAGTTGCGACTGGTTTAATTTTGTAGTCTCAGAATGTCCTTTTCTGCGAAGCAATTTTATTGAGTTCAGACATTTAACAGCACTGTGCACCTTTTACGATAAATATTGGGTAGTTGCAACTGGCAATATACCTTTTGGAATGTTTTTGCGGTTTATGTAACGGTCAGCTTTCTTAGCGAATAATAATCAAGACATTTTAATATTATTTGAACTATGTGAAAAACTTCCATATTTTATTTACAGTTTTCTTACTGAAAAAGAAAAAGAAGTATTTAAAAATAAATAAATAATTACATGTACATGCCATGTGGGGTTTCCCTAGTTCCTTCGGCGAAAATTCTTATGTATAGTAAATCATGTAATATTAGAGTCCCTAAATAAATATTCGCAAAATTACGTCATTACAATCATAAACTTACATCATGGCCCTCACATTGAGAAACATTCTAAGTTTAAATTCTGGCTTGAGTTGGCCCAGGTAGCCGGCAACTGACATGTTATAAATTCACTCAATGAGAATAGCCTAATCACAACGAATGTAACAGGACCTCGTGCAACCCGTCTTAAATCAAGATTTAGCTGACAGAGTGGTGGAACTGGACTGCCTATAAGTCGTAATGTAATTGTAATTGTAACTAATGGCAGTCGTCTGGAAAGAAACCTTGTATAAATTGAGGCGGTAGAGTGCTAATGAGTTTCACATATCACGATGGCGACGTAAAAATGAATCGAATAGCATTTGTCTCGTTGTAATCTGGCAATTTTTCTTCCATCAACTTCTTTTCTGACTTGTGTGGAGACTTTTTCGTAGTACTAATAAGGATATTTCTGTTGAATTTTTTATTGATGCTTAAAAGAAATATAACTGAATGATTCACACTTTTATAATATAGGCGGTTAATTCATACTTTTCATGCATAGGAGCGACGTAAACATCAATATTCTCGTGTCAGGCACGTTCGTTTTGTAGTGTATTTTTGATATTGATCTAGGAAGTTAGTGTACTCGCATTTCAAAGTGGAAATTTTAATTTCAATAAATATGGCCCACGTATGCTATATATCGCTTCTATCTCAAGAGAATGACATTCAGCTTATATCATTTGTGACTGAAGAACCTGAATACCAATGTTAAAAAAATAGAAGGAATTCGTAGGAAAAGACTAGATAATTCCTATCACGTTATCAAGCGTACATGAATTTTGATGTTTCATTTTCCTTATGTAACCTAGCGGGTTATTGTTGTCTTTTTTCTCCACCTAGCAATAGGGTACCATGTTTGAAGACCAAGGACCAACAAGCAGAACACTTCGTAAGATCGGATAGACCAGATCTATGACTTATTGGTTCCACTGAATGTGGGATTTATGTTAGAGTGTGCATGATTTGCTAACCATATTATCAGTGAGTGATAACTTCAGAGTGTTTGGAGAAGTTAATAAGGCTTGGATGTAACATGTAAATCTGTAAGATGTACGTTTTGTAATTAAATTGTCATTTTTGTTGTTGAGAAAGACTGTTATTTCTGAAAGCGATCGATGGGCAGTCAATGACGGTTGCGACTCTCTGATGTGACACTCAAGTTTGTGTGTTCAAACCCGATTGTAGTCGTGGATTTTTAAGGGCGAAAAATTTGCCTTCCTTCGGAGGAGAATAAAGCCGGCTGGCCCATGTAGAAATTCTGCGTGTAAAAGATCTTAAAAGAAACAAAATGTAAAAAATAGCATGTTTTGTCGCTCGATTGATACCGTATTTCTCTTCTAAAAAGAAAAAGCGTTATCAGACAGAAGACCAGACCTGATGACCTGAGTCTCATCACGTAAAAATATACATAATTGAATTGAATAAAATGAATCTGGTTTCATACAGACTGACTGTCAACCGCGACTACTGACGCTTGAAAATACGACGCGACCTTCATGGAATTAACTACATTATCGCGTTAAAAGACGAAGTGGCTCACTTCTCCCTGTTGCAGCCTGCGTCCACGGATGTAAAGAGATAACTATAAGAAGGGACCGCATTGACAGTTACTGCTTGGCCACTGCTGGCAACATTGATTCAGGTTATATCCACGCACTCACTTTGTTAGTGCGTTCGTTTGTGGTTATTAATAAAGTTAAAGTTATTATTAATAAAGGTATTATATTATTAAATGGCTTCATCTCACTTTCTTCTAATCTCATTGCGCTGCATGATGTTAATATGTTTCCCGATCTGTCAAATTGGTCCCTTCTTAGTGTAACGCCTCTACTAAGAGTCCATGAACATAACCGCGGGTTATGTCCATCAACTCATTTTTTCAGAGCGTTCGTTTGCAGTAGGATCATTTGTAAATGACTTCACCACTATCTCTTGCAGTGTCATGGCCCTGCATGCCGTTCATTTGTTTCCCACCCTGTCAAAGTGATCTCTCAGAGTAACTCCTGCATACCCTTGCTGCTCCCCATCCGTCGACGTTTTTCTCCCAGTCCGCGCCGGCCGCCGTGCCCCCCTGCGCGCCGGGGCGTGTCGCCACCGCGAGAGGCCCCCCCAGGGGGGACCGCGTGCCCCCGGAAGGGACGGCGGCGGAAGGCGCGTCTCGAATGTCAGCTGGGAGCGGCAGGTGAACGAAGCGACCGCCCCGGGTGCAGTCGGCGGCGCGAGGCGATGCGATGCGATGCGATGCAACTCTACGCGACGCGACACGACATGACGCGACGCGATGCGATGCGATGCGATGCGACGCGATGCGACGCGACGCGACGCGACGCGACGCGACGCGACGCGACGCGATGCGATTTGGTGCAGGAAGGGGGCGTGCCAACGGGGTGTTCGCTCGTGACCCGCAAGATGCCTCCGAACAGCGGCAGTTCTTTTTCACAGGGTGGTAAAAGCTCTAATAATTTTACGAGCGGCACTGCAAGTTGCTGGTGTTTTGGGAGTCGTCAATTAGGCAGCCTGCGTGGCATTTAGGCGTTACATGTTTCCCTGTTGCAGTGACTACTACAATTGCCATGCCGCAGCTGAACGTGAAATCTGGAATATGGTTTCCTATTACGAACTTAACCTAGGGTGATCTGGTGCGCCGCGGGGGGGGGGGGGGGGGCTGGAGGGTAGCGTGGATAGAGGCGAACGCTAAGATGCCCACCCCGGAGAGAAAACCCCCTATGAACGGTGTGGGTGTATAGCACAATAGACATCCTAGTAAACTCACGGAACAGTTCCTCACAGCAGTCCACGCGCTCGGAAACACGAAATAATCAAATGAATTCTTTGTTTTATGGAGACTTCACAGCATCATCTCCAATAATGCACTTCTGTAGCTTGAATACTGGTTTCGCCCCTTGCATTCGCAGACCATAATTCAGCAAAATTATTTTATTTGTTTATTTATTTATTTATTTACCTTATATAAAATAAGACTGAAGCATCTTTATTTGATTGTATATTATTTTAATCGTTCAATCTGAATCTTTGCCTTCGATCAGAAGACGTGAAGCTGCGTGCTGCGGTGAGGGGAGGTGAGGGGAGGACGCTTATCATGCACCAGACACCAATACACTTGCAGGCTCCTCTGACTGGGGTCAGCAGAACGCGAGGCCCTCCGCGTGAACACATACTACATGAGAGACAAGAGGCAAACAACCATGTCAAGCCGAAACTAGAACCTCAGACCGAAGCGCTGAGTTGGTACACGCTCTTAGCCCCCTCGGCCATCCAAGTCGGCTTATTTATTCATTACCTTTAATAAAACAACGGTCGAAATCGCATTTGCCTTCGTTTTAATCGTTCAATGTGAATCGTCGCCTTGGCTCGCGTGGCATTCCGTGGCAGCTGCGTGATGTGAGGTGCGGTGGCGGGATGCCTCCGCGGCCGCGCGAAGGTGACCGTCGCCGAGGGCGGGGAAGGGGGCGCGCGCGCGCGCTTTGCACGCGACGCGCGTCGCGGCGTGGCGCGTGACGCTCTCGGCCCTGGAGGCGCGGGCGCGCGCGTGCCGGCCCGTGCTCCTCTCGCGACATCCGCGCGCGCGCGCACGCACGCACACGGCCGCGCCGGACTCATAGGAAGCGGCAGAACGCTGGAGGGAGGACATTTAGTCTTTTTTTTTTTTTTTTTTTTTTTTTTTTTTTTTTTTTTTTAACAGCCCCTCGGATGGCGCGTGGATAGGGTGCTAGCTTTGTGACATCTGCCGGCACTACCAATCCTCTAATATAGAAGCGATTCAGCTCAAATTCTTATAACCCGTAACATCCATTACCAATATCATATAGATTTTCTTTTCAAAATCTTTTCTATAATGTACTTCAACACTTTTGCATGTTACAATCGTCATGTAAGAACGTTGAATTACGACCAATTCTCTATCTACTTCTTTTTCAATATCCATGTTGCTAAACTAATCACAGACAAGTGAGGAACATCATCCGTTAATTGTTTACGAAAAGTAAATAAACATAGGAAGAATATAAGAAACGTTACACTTTCTGTGAGGACGTCCAAGGTGCGATTCCTGGTCGGCAAAAAGTAGAGCTGTAGCTTCCTTTAAATTCGTCTGTTTCTGTAGCTGAGTGCGAAAGAAAATCTCAGGCAGGCGGAGTTTGCTAGTAGGGTGAAGGGAAAATGTGTTCGTCACATGCGCGTGATCTGGGCTGTCCGGGTGACGCCGCGTCGAAGGCTGTGTTGCCGACGTTTCGACCATCCTGTCGTGGTCTTCCTCAGGGCTGGTATGCGCCGTGATGGTCAGCGCTCGGGTGTATATGCATGTCTGGGCCGAGTACTATTGGCTGAAGCCAAACTTCGTGTTCGTCACATGTCTATCTTACCCTTCAAGCGTGGGAATTTCACTAGTCCCAGACTTCGTGAACACTGTTAGCTAGCCGATCGAACAATCGACCCGTACATTTTGGAAGTAGCCCCTCGGGTGGCTCATGGGCAGCGTGCTAGGTCTCTGTGACGCGGTGCAGGATTCGGTTCCCGGACGGGGTAAAAATTAGCTGCAGCTTTCTAATACAAATCATCTTATTTTCTAATGTTGTGTGAGGAAAGAAAGCTCAGGCAGGCCACGTAAGCTAGGTTCGGTGATGGAAATACGGCATGCACGCCACATGTCTCTAGTACCCCCAGGCGAGGATGATTAATAAAAACACGGCCCAAGGTGGGATCACCGCTAGCTGGCAAATGTCCTATTAAAGTGACCCGAAATGCGAAATACCTACATACTTTGAAAATACGTAATACTGCGAAAATACATTCATATTTGAAGAGTATAAGACTCACCTCAACAAAACAATCATAAATTTTCGTTCCCAAAATCCGTGTTTAGATATGACCAATAACTTTGCACGTAAGAATTAAGGTTTAATAGAACTATTCCAAAGGACGAGTACAGGTAGGGACGATATACACACAATTGTATGTTTGTACTTGGCGCGACAGCCCGTGAAGAGGATTAGGCTTACCGGCGGATGCACCCAATGAGGTACACGAAAATATGATTGGACGGATGAATGTATGCGCGTCATATTATAATCTTTTGAGCTGAACTTCGTAAATACGTCCGGAGTATGTTCTAGTTATACCGTTCCGGAAACACCTGCAGTTTTGCTGTAAGTCGTAGATATGATCTGTTAAAATTTTCCCGCGAAATATATAACAGGGTGGGGACAGGTTAATCAAACTTTAAGAAATAATACAGAGGCACAGTGTGACAGCTGAAGAATGTGGAGCCCAAAGGAATCTAGATGTGTGTTTGTTTGTGTAACTGTTTAATAATTAACATATTAAAACGACCTCATAAATTTAAAGGCACTTAATTTTTGTTGTTGTTTCTTAATTGTCTTTATATTTATGGGATCATTTTAATAATAAAGATTCATGTTTCTGCCGATCCTTCTCTTTGCATCAAATTTACCGTTTGTGGATACACGTTCGTGTGGTCCCAACTGGTTAATGCCCTTTGTCTCATTTGCAGGTCTCCGCAGTTTCGCTGTAAAAGTAATGAAATCTGCTCGCACTAAAAGGAAATTCCGCCGGAAGAGGCAGCGATGTGGTGAGTAAAATGCATATTTTTCATTGTTCTCGCAGCCGGTTAGGATAATTTTCAGCGTGTGCGCGTGTACTGTTGACACAACACATGTACACCCTGGCTGTCTTCTCACATTCGCCCGAAGTGAACACGGTCCTCACTTTTCTATACATAATATGAACGATAATTCTGTTAACTCGTTCCCAGTCTTGAAAGGTTTTCAACACTGCAACCACGAAAATAATTAGGTAAACGGTTTGAATGAGAGATCTTTAAAAACACTAAAACAATATCTTAATTTTCATCGATGAGAAGTAAGACTGAAAACCCACTATTTAGAAAATCTGATGTAATTTTTTTCACATTTTGGTGAATTTTTTGTTAATATTTGATAATACAGCCTTGCGAAATGTTTTTGTTTATGGCCCCGAGATGAACATGTATCTAATCGAAAACCTGTGCTGAATGGAAATTACTAGCAACGTTTGCGTATCCCGTATGATTTTCGTCCAATGTAGAAAAGAAAAATGCAGGTTTTTACTCAATTCTTGCTAGTAACCATATTTCTCAATGCCTAACTGTAAAATATGAAATAATATTAATAAATAGTAGTTTAAAATGAATGGTGAATCACATCAAACTCACCGCAGAAAATCTATTTTCTCCCCCGGTTTAATAAAAACAATCACTGGGTTGATTGACGTTTATAGGCCAGGCGAGTGTTCTCTCTTTTTAAACACCAAGTAACCAGCCATAATGGAAATATCTCTTAGACTCTGGTACCTAATGTCCATTTGTTTAATATCACGACGAAATAGTTATCCTTGTTCTTCACTTTGTTGCTCTAAGTTTTCCGAAAAGTATTCAAGATGAGAATGTAGAAAATATAACTACAAGTGTTACATATGAATTTCTTGAATTTTTAGATCATCGTTTTAACAATATATTCATATTCGTATTAAACACCTTTAACATTGACCAGAAAATTGACGATAACATCTCTGAATAAGGACAGAAGTTACAGTTCCACGCAAACCGTTTTATTTCTAATGCCATTATTCTTAATTAGTTGACGACCATATGAGCCGTCGGAAATGTCTCTTTTATTTGTGACAATTGAAAATTTTTGAACAAGACATTGTGAAGACGAATCATTTGTTGTCCGAGATTTTAAGAAATTACAACATTATTTCAAGTTTTATTTACAAAGGTGGAAGGAAATTTTATGCGAGTCAATTAATTGGCAATTTAATACATTTTTGTCCTGTACTCAAGAGTGCTTTTTTTTAGCCAAACTTCCAGTATTACTTTTCTAGCTATAGGGTGTATTACACTTTCCTAGCTGTATGGTGTACACATTAAAAGCAACACAAAATAGAGACCTTGTTGTATCGTGATATTTAAATCATTACTGCAAAAAAACGGAGAAAGAACTGGTCCATATGGCACGGATTTTATTGCTAATGGCATGTTTGAATATACGACGACTGTCTTGTTTTTCTCTTTAAATCCAGATATTGTACTCGGATAAAATTAAGAATGTTTGTAATAATCTTGGTGTTCAAGCTAAACCATAGGAATCCCAAATGGCATAGATGAACGACCTCCGTCATCTTAATTTATTTATACGAGTCCTACAAATGATATGTTAGGTAAACGTTTGATCTTGATCCCATAATTAAACTTCAAAATAGTCCAGTTATATTTCTTTTCTGTTTCTTGATCACAAAATACCCATGTATGAAACAAAAACATTTCGAATTTTTCACACGCCTATACTTAAAATTCCACTCATACAGCAGAACAAATATCATTTTCTAATTTAGGCCATTCGATAAAATATTAACAACATTATATTTTGTGCTACAAAATCTTCGCAAACCTCTGTAATTAAAATTTACCTGTTTTGTACGATTCTTCGATTACTTTTTGTCTAAAGAACCAAACAACTATTAAATGAATGAAATAGAAACATGTAAATACCAATTAGTAGTAGCAAGGAAATGGTTATGATCCACTTAATCTAGTATTTGTAAGATAAAATTTTCTTGCTGAAGAATCCGTCGTGTTTGCTCGGTTGTAAAATATGAGAACCTCATTTAAGAACTTTACTTTGAAAGTACTAGCATAATATTCTGATGATTAGCACAAATGATATTATTCTCTTTACAATGTTCATTATAGCAGAACGAAAAAATTGATAAAATTTGATGCCTGAAAGTAATATCTAGTTAGTACGCGAACAACTACGTGGAGTATTGCAGGTGGATGTGCGTGTTTCTTCCTATTTACCCAAAAAAATTAGGCATTTGGACTTTTGTCATGCAGCTTTATTTGGGTAATTATTTACAAAGAAATACAACAATTTTTGCTGCCTGAGAAAAATTTTATATATTTATAATAATAAAGTCAATTATTTATCTTGCTGTTATGTTGAAAGAAGTTAACAAAATTCAAACTACTCACTATCATATTGTATTTTATGTTTCATTCTTATGTCAATAATTGATCTTAATCTCCATTTGCAAATGTAGCATTACAGGTAGGTACGAAGTTCAAACCTATATAAGGATAAGAGTAAAATCTTTTAGTTTGCGCAAGCAACTGAATTCGGAATATGTTAAACTCCCCAACTCTGCATGAGCAAAATTATCTCTTCCATGGGAACCTGAGCTCAAGCACGTGAGCCGAAAGTAAAATTCAATGGACGTGATAAAATTACGTTTGAAACGATTTTATAAAAAACGACCTTCAAACCAAAAGTTTTGCCAGAGTTCCCAGGGTACTTGAGAAACCACACATGGTAGCACAAACGAATACATGCAGAAACTCACAAGGACTGCACGCAGATGACTAAATTCCATTTAGAGATCAAGATATATGAACAAATGAAGTAGTAGTAGCCCCATCTCAACCCGCTGTTCGGGAAATGTAACCAGGTATGAGAAGCAAATTCCACAAGTCCTGTTAGGAAGTCGTATTTCGCCGCATTCTACAACAACATGATAATGACTCTTCCGAAACGCACTAGGGGGGCGGGCGCGCATACCAAATGAGCCACTCAAAGAACGGAAGACCCACGGCTGTCGTGAGGTAAGTACATTCGCGGGTGAGAAGGCGCCAAGTACTTTGAGAGACCCGATAAGAATGACACGCGTGCATGGCTAACGAATATTTGCATCGCAACGTCGGCAATCAAGGCTCGGGAGAAAGGCGACAAAAAGCCGTCCCGTCGAGGACATTTGCTCGGAGATAGTGTGGCAAAGCGAGAACACACGCACGTACTTGAAAAGGGTTTTCCTCGATTCATCTCGGCGTAATGACGGAATTTCGACGAAAATGTTACGAGTCTTGCGTGGCCGTGAGGTTATTACTGGGAAAGGAGGTTGTTGACCATGAGATGCCTGGGAAGAGCGACGCCTATTTACACAAGCACTTAGAGAAAGCACGGGTGACTTTCACTCTTTTATTCCCCCCCTCCGTGGAAGTACTTCGGGAGACGTTTTAAAATTAGTCTTTTCGGCGAGTAATTAGGGGAATAAAAAGCTGTGAAATGTCTTAGTAAAAGCTTCACTAAGGCAGTTACGTGAGACTACTACTAGAGATTCTTCAAAATGCCTTAGAGAAGGGAAATTGAAGGAGTGTCTGTCTATCTGTCTGTCTGTCTCTCTCTGTCTCTCTCTCTTTATCTCTCTCCCTCTTCCTCTCTCTCTCTCTCTTTATCTCTCTCCCTCTTCCTCTCTCTCTCTCTCTCTCTCTCTCTCTCTCTCTCGCACACACACACACACACAAAAACAGAATTAAAGCGCCCTAATGATGAAACATTCGTTTGAATATTAATTTTCAAATGTGTGTCGGAAGAAATTTGAGCCCCATCAGTTGTCGAAATATACTTAAATTTAAGAAACAAATATTGCAATTAACATTTGTAATTTACTTATTGAAAGACAACGGATGCCTTAACGTCAAGTAATTCAAACAACTTGAATTATCATAACGAAACTAAAGTAACATCAGTTGTCACACTGGAAACACTTGATATATTTGAGCCTCGAGGATTTATTCCTAGTGGCATAAATTGTAGCAATTGGGAAAATGAGAAGCTAAGTATCTTCAGTTCAATACAAACTTAGCGCGAAGGGTCGAGGGTTCGAATCTCGCCTCGGCGTGGAGATCGTTGCGTATATTCATGCTTTTTCGATTACACGTGCGTCTTGACATCTACTAGATAAGCACATTGCTTTAAAAGGAGAAATGCTTGAAATAGCTTCATTATGTATTAAAACTGGTGATAGCCTGATAATGAGGCAGGTATTATTCACGCACGACTCATATAAGACAAAAACGCGTGAAAAATGAACTAACTGAAACAAGTGTAAATAAAAGAAATAAAAAGTACGATCGTAGAAACAATGCTAACTACAACTCACTGCATTACTACCAATAAAGAATCTTCCTATCAGCTGCATATATTCAAATCTAATTAGATTCTTCTTTCTCTAATTCAACCTGTCAAGGCCACATATCCTGCTCACACGTTATTCCCAGAATCTTCAGGTGTTCCAACGACGCAACGAGATACAGGCAGGCTACATCTTATCTTACTACCGCCGGCCGCTGGCGATTATGAAATACATCCATCTTCAACTTACAAGAGAGCCCGACGAATTAAAACTTCGAGACACGAGCGCGGCCATCGTTTCAATAAAAATCATGTCTATGACTTATATGACGGTGCCAACTATTGTTGCAGAAAGATGTGAACTCAAATCATACACTAGCCCAGCAGTCGATTAACTTTGTCTAATTACACATCACAAGGGTGACAAAGGAGAAGAAGTGGAGAAAGAAGAAAAGAAGGAAGAAGATGAAGATAAAGGTGTCGAAGAAGCAGAAGATGAAGACAAATAGAAAGAAGTAAAGGAAGAAGAGGAAGACGACGAACGGGAAGTTGTTAATGATTCTCCAAACTTCAGTTATCAATTAGTTAGTAATCAATTAGTTAGTTATCAATAGAAAAATCTGAATGTTAGATCATAAAATACTCTATGATTTTCTGCTTATTAATGAAGAATATTTTCTGCAGCTAATTGTAAAAAGATCTAACTTGGAAAAACCTGACTGTGCTTGGAAGAGCGAATCATCGGCTACTTCTTCTTCTCCATACAGAAACATTGCCCGAACGAGTAGCTAGCGAGTCCTTATCTATCTCGTAAGTCGGTGTCTACGTGTATTTTCCTCCCGCACCCCATGGACATTCTTCGGAACCTGTTGTAGAACCGCGTAACCTTAGCACATCGACACGTGCTCCCATGGCCTGTTTGCCGACGGCGGTGCACGAAAGAGCATCGAAATTCCCTTTCCCTCCCCCTTCTATTCCTCTCGATCATTCCCCTTTCCCCTCGCTTGCTTTCCTCCATTGGAGCTATGCGGTCGCCGCCGCCGCCGCCACCGCCGCCGCCGCCGTCGCAGCACGATTATGCAAACGACACGTCGCGATAGCATCTGGGCGCGAGCCGACGCCGCGCTGGTAGCGATGGAGGCGGTGGCAGTGGCGGAGACGAAGTAGGCAGGGCTGGTGGCGAAGGTGATGCTGGCGAAATACAGTGGTGAGAATGAAGAAGAGGTGTTACAGATAGAGGGAGAGAGTGAAATGAGGAGATGGAGGAGGAGAAAGTGAAGAAGAAGTAAACATTTAGGTGGAGGAGAAGGAAGTTTAGATGCAGGAGCGGGAGGAGGTTTAGGTTAAGGAGGTTGAGAAGGAGGTTTAGGTGGGGAAAGGTGTTTCGGAGGAGTAGGTTTGATTGGAAGAGCACTAGGTTTATGTGGAGGGGGAGGTTTAGGTGAAGTATGATGAGGAGTATTAAATGGAGACAGAGGAGGAGGTGGAGGTTAATGTGGAAAAAGAGGAGGAGGAGGTTTAGGTGGAAGAAGAGAAGGAAGTTTAGATGCAGGAGGAGGAGGAAGATGAGAAGGAGGTTTAAGTGGAGAAAGATGTTAAGGAGGAGTAGGATTAAGTGAAGGAGGAGGTTTAGATGGAGAAAGAGGAGAAGGAAGTTTAGGTGCAGGAGGAGGCGGTTTAGGTGGAAGAGGATGAGGTGGATTAAGTGGAGAAAGATGGATTAGGAGGAGGACAATTAGGTGAAAGAGGATGATTAGGAGGTTTAAGTGGAGAAAGATGTTTCAGAGGACTAGGTTCAGATGGAGGAAGAGGAGAAGAACGTTTCGTTGAAGGAGGAGGAGGGTTAGGTGGGGAAGGGCATTTAGGTGGAAAAGGAGAAGGACATGGAGATAGTGGAGGTGATTGTGGCTTTAGGTGTGGCACAGCTGTGTCTCGAGTACTGACTCTGGCTTACTTTCACGCTGTGGCTGCAGTAGCGGGGATGGTGATGGCGAGGGTAGTGAGGTTGGAGGTCGTTGCCACGGGCGGGGGGCGGCGATGGCCAAACTCGTACGAGCGGTCATGACGATAACGAAACTATCAGTGACAACGGAGGAGACGGCAGCAGTGGTGGTAATGGTGATAGGGTGGCTGTCGAGGCTGCTGTCGCCCAAGGAATGAGGCAACGGAGGCGGTGACTACAGAGGAAGCTTCGGACGTGGTGTTTGCGATGGTGGAGGTGGTTTGGCGGCCGAGGTAGCGTTAGCGGCGATGGAGACAGTTAAATTAGTGCCTAGTAGGCGCCAGCCCCGCCCCTCTCGCTCTACATCCTACTCGCCACACGCCTGGCTCGTCGTGAATGTTTCTCGAGGTGCTTTGCAACCCACACGCTTTAAATGTTAAATGGAGATACTTATTAGATTTAATATCACAATAATAGTGAGTCATAATATTATTTATAATAAGTTTAAATAGCGTGTGATAAACCATTCGACGCCATTTACCGGTGATTAATAAACAATTTTTTATTATTATTATTTCCGTGTAGCATTGTCTGCAATTATTGTGAGATGGGAAGACCATCTTTGGTGAATATGGAGAGTCCATATTTGGAATCGATAAACGTGGACAATTAGTTTAGGTGTAATTTCTTTCGAACTACCGTAAATAACTTGGGACAAGTGCTGTATATTTTGTAATAAAGTAATAAATCATTCTAGTAATAATAATATTAATATGCATAATCTGTGAACTATCTACAAAACTATTCTGGACATCCCTATTAAGAAATTTATTTATGTTTGCACTTCCGGTGTATTTGGTCACATGTCAATGCGATCCACACTACGAATATTCAATGAGACAACAATTTAGTAAGTTGTTTGAAATAAAATTTACAATTATAATTTTTTGTGTTCTTGAAAGACTAGAAAATAAAATATTTTCTGTTACCAAGAATAATGAAATAAATGATGATTTCATAGCTGAAAAGGGAAAAAAGACATTTGTACATGTATGCAGACCGTAGGAGGATGAGCTGACTGTTCATTATAAAAGGAGCAGTATCTCCAGCGCCATGACAGGCCCTGACAGAACACCCGCGGTTGGCCGCGACGAGCTTCCTGCTTGTGCGGGCGTACGAGTCTCCAGGCACCCGGAGGCGATGGACGTAGATGGAAGCGGCGGGGGTCAGCAACGAGCCGGCAAAAGCAGAAACAGACAAAACGACGTCCGACGAAAGAGAGGGAACTTTATAAGGAGCAAGGGGTTAGCTCATCTGGCAGGGTTGTTGACAGACGAGGTACTTGAGAATCTGGCAGTGGAGTGATGAAAGTAAAGGATAGGCACAAGAGAAACTGAAATAATGTAAAGAAAGAAGAACGTCATTAAAATTATTATAAATAACGGACAAAATACTTCAAGATCTGAAGAGATAAGACAAAATAAGAAAAGTTTAGCCGAGAAATATGTTGAAGATTTTAAAAATGGGGAAATATAAAGATGTCTGTGTTCATACACAGATGACACTGAAATAAAATAAATCAGGCTGTGTACGAAAACATGTTTTCTTTCCGTTTTTAGACGAGATAATGTTGTGGCTTTGTTAACAATTTGCCTGCGATAGGAGCTCTGAAAATATCTAGAGTACTAATTTCAAATTTATGCATAAATAAACGGCAAACTAAACTGCATTCGAGGTATCAGTTGATTCTTTAAACACCTGCAAAGTTTGAAATATACGAAAGAAATAGTGTTTTCTAAAAGTTATCATTCTGATGGTTATATTTAATTTATTACAAATTCAATTTAATTTCTCGAATTCACTGACTGCAGTTTTCTGCATTCGCGTATACTGTTCGCCTTAGAACTCTGTGAAGAGCAAGGAAATATTCTGGCCGTGGGCAGGGATTATCATCAGGATTCTGGTGATGTAAAAATTCTTTGAAAATTCTTTGACTTAAATATTAGAAAAAAATTATCTACTTTGTCAAAAAATATGAAAAAATTGTATAAAAATGTTTTTTCAATGAATTTTACAATTCTTAATCAAATTCATTTATATAAAATTATATTTAATATAAAATCTTTATTATCGGGGGAAATGTAATTAGCTCCGATCTTCCAACCGTCAGTTTTAAAAGATCATGAAAGTTACCGAAAATCCGTATAATATTCGGAGTTTAAAAAACAGAGACCACTGCAGTAGTGAATTTCGTCATGAACTGATAACAAATAAAACTTTTAGAGTGTCATTGTAAATCCATAAAAACATGCAGCATCAAAAAAACACGAAAAGAAAACAAAATGCGTAAAAATGACTGCATAGCCCCAAAATATGACATAAAAATTGAAACATGGCCCAAAATGCCAAAATATGACCCAATAACTGTGCATTTCTATCATCTATATGTCATGATAAACATTTACGTATATTTACAAGTTAGCTACGGCTAGAGTGCATTAATGAAAATATGACATGTCATAAGAATCACAGCCCTGGTGATCACAGTGACGGCGTGTACTGACGTCACCGGTGTGATCGTCCGGCTCTGACGTCACCGGTTGGAGTTTTCGATTGGCGGAGGGGAGTTTGTTTAAAACATGGAATTTGTTAAATCAACTGCCGGGAAAGAGTTAAGAGATATTAAAATGTTTATTTTTACAAACTCCTTCAAATGTTAACTCCTATTACACACGGGGCGCGTCGTCAAACAGAAAATTGCTACACATACTTTGTAATACACGAGAAAAGTGTCTCTTCAGATGAGGCCTAACGATTTAACATAATCGTTTTCCTTTTGAAAACTCTTCAAATTGGATATTTCAAAACCCTAGAATAGTTAACAATTGATTTTTAAATCCGTAAAAAAATTAAGAAATGAGTACAAAATTCTGTAGGTTCATTCAAGACAAATAATGTAAGTAAAGGAAAGATTAGCTACATTATTTTTAAACATCACTCAATTATTGTCACTTAATAAACAAACACAAATAACTTTTTTTTCAAAGAATGTTTTTATAATCTAAGATTCATTACATTACAATCGTTGAATTCTTTCACTTTATGGTAATCCTTTCATTGTTTCCGGTTGTTTGGATTATTTTTTAATATGTGTAAGCACATATTTATTACAGATCCTACCAGCAAATAACTGAAAAACTATTTCTAAAAAAGGTAATGGTTTATAGTATAAGTAATAAACGTATATATTGTAGCGATACCGATTTCCTCACACAAATTAAATAAAATAAACTCGGCCGCCCCGAGTTCTACTGGGAGAATAAACAGATGGCGACACGCGCGCAACCCCGCTTATCGTGACAGCCACTTGCGCCCCCGGCCCATTACGAAGTTGTTATGAGAGCTGGTGTCAAAATATTAACTGAGGGGCGCGCGGACGGCAGAACATCTGCGAAATCTCTAGAACGCCCGCTCGCATTCGGGGAAACCCAGAACGATAATTCTTTCACCGGACAACGCGCCCCTTGCGCAGGCATGGCCGATGTTCTAGAAGGAATAAGAAAAACACTGTACACTCACAGATGACACAGAGAGCGGAAACTTCCTTCGCTCCTCCCGTCACGATTGGTTGAAAATAGTGTACTGCGCCATTACCTTTGGCCAATAGCGACGCGACCTATTATAAGGAGCTGGAGCACACGAGAAAATGAGTGGGGGTAAAAGTTTACTTGCTACGTTTCCGATTTACAAATATTCATTAGGCTGAGGGCAGTTGGGAGAGAAACTTCTCTGGGGGGAACTATTCGTCGGGGAGAGGCGTGTATGCCTCTGAAAACATTAGGCTGAGGGCAGTTGGGAGAGAAACTTCTCTGGGGGGGAACTATTCGTCGGGGAGAGGCGTGTATGCCTCTGAAAACATTAGGCTAAGGGCAGTTGGGAGAGAAACTTCTCTGGGGGGGAGCTATTCGTCGGTCAGAGGCGTATGTGCCTCTGAAGGACTTATAAAATTTCTGCGTGAGCTATCATAAAGGGCTGAGTAGTGTGGGCAGAGAGACTTCTCTGAAGCGGGAATCAGTCGCGGAGAGAGGCGAATGTTTCTCTGAAGGAGTTCTAGACTTTCCGAAGTTGTGTTCGACAATTATCATGAGAATCAGAGAGACGTATGGTTGATTACTACGCTCCTGAGATCGAGAGAATCCCGGCCGCTCCGAGTTCTACCAGACACTACCAGACGTCGTTCAACGCCGTCAGACGCCACCGCCCCTTGGTGACGTCACGAAGCGACCGCTCAGCTGTCGGCAAGGGAGGCCATCGGCCTCTGCCGCATTTTTGTGAAGGACGCCAGCCGCCCCCCTCGACCGCGCCGTGCCCTCCTCGGGCGCACAAAGACCTTTTCCCAGGCAGTATCGCTCAAGGGCATTCGCCCTGTATAACTTTGTAATGCGGTGCCGCGCTATGGCACATTGACTTGTAATTTTTTTTCACCATTGTAATGTTAGTTATAATTCTTTCTAGTTTTAAGCTTTACTCTGAATTCTAACCTTTCATTTTCTTTTCTTTTCACCTAATTTTCTCATTTTTTTATTCAGTTTACAAATGTAACTTCCCTGGGGCATTCTTTTTCTTGCCCAGGAATAAAAGTAATTTTTACCAGTGATCAAAGTGTTTGTTTCGTACTGCCATTGTATCTGTTTAACAATTCCTTCCATCACCGACTGAGCTACAACCGGACCGCTAACCGGGCGTTCTCTAACGAGACGACCGGGGGTGTTACAATTGGCTTTCCCACCGTGGGGCTCGATGGCCTAATAATTGGGGTTTTTCCACGCCCAATTTTAAAGTTAAATTCAACTAAATTTTTGTTCATAAATGGATGGAAGGACATTGTTACGAAAGAAACAATTTGTGAACTGGTGATGAGTTGCTTTATTATTGTATTTTGTTTGTGAGTGCTATTGTGTTGTGCCTCGTGTGTTGTGACCATCGTGTGCGCGATTCACGCGAAACAGCCAAAATGCTGGACGAATCAGGTGTCAACGTGGCAGGAAATGGTAGTCCAAGGAAACAATTACCGTCTGAGACCACCATCAAAGATTTCCTGCGAACCCTCTCAAAAAAGATTGCAGAGTTTCATGAAACCCTCAAGAAACAACTTTCAGAGAATAAGGAAATCCTCACGAGACAAAATTCAGAAATTTCAGAAGTTAACGTAAAAATTTCAGAAAATACAGAAAAACTCACGAAACAAATTTCGGAGATTAACGAGAAACAATCAGAAAGTAACAAAAAACGTTCTGAAAGCCTAGAAAAACTCACGAAACAAATGTCAGAAAAACATGAATCCCTCATGAAACAAATGTCAGAGAAACATTCCGAAAGTGTTGAAATCCTTAAGAAATATTCGCAAAGATTTGACCGGCTGGACAGCTGCTTAGCTGACAACGCCGTAAAATTAGAGAAATTAGAAACAGTAATTGATCGTGGGATTGGAACATTGCAGAACCGTCTAGAGGGTAGATTTGAGAAAATTAAAAATAGTGTAGAAAACCTGGGCGAAGAACTAGAAAGTTCGAGGGCTGAAGTAAAACCGCATCTTGGGAATATTCAGTCAGAAATTAGTCAGTAGCTCCAAGCAGGTGGTAGCAAAATAGAAGCGTGCTGCGAGCCAGTTATCGGAAATATTACCGAGGTTAGGACAGAAATGAGCGGAGAATTGACTAGAATTGAACCCAAATTTAGCACAGAAGTCAGCCAATTTCATGATAAATTCGAGAAATCAGGTATTATTGACGGGGGAAATATCAGAAAAAGGGAAGAAAATCTAAAGAAGGAAATTGGTCAAAATTTAAAACGGTTAGTGAAAGAGGGAATAAAGAAGGAAACGGAAAATAATCCTACGGTACATTTGCTAGGCGTATCAGATCTGAGATTCTCGTGGATTCCTCCGCAGAATCTGTGTTTCTGGGGCAAACAGGAAGAAAATCCAAAACCACCCTGGCCTCACCAAACGTTTTTCATTTTTTCTAAGTTTCTCAATTTATTTAAATTTTGTTAGATTTAATTAGAAATAGGATTTTATTCTTAAACTAAAACCGTTCGGACCTTCAGGGTATCGGGGTTCCGAACGAATTTTGTCAGAGGTACCATTCATTAATGTAGTATCCATCAATTATGCTTTTCATGACCTGAACGACGACGCGAACGCGACCGTCATAGAACGCGCACGAAAATGTCCAGTAGTCGAGTTCCTTATAGGAAATTTCAATGTGTACGCCTTAGTCGATACCGGTAGCGAGGTTAGCGCGATTTCCAAGAAATTGTTTTCAAAATTGCTAAGTGGACAAATTCCAGTACCAACTTTGCCGACGGGTAAATGTTTCGTCGTAGGAATTGGGAAAAAGAAAAGTAAGCCCATTTCTATGCAAGCCCTAATATCAATCAACTTTGAGGGAGTTTCATTCGATGTGCCGTGCTTAATTATTGAAGATTTAAGCTACGATGTTATTCTTGGGGTAGATTTTTTAAGGGAAAACAACGGGATAGTGGATTTTTCTAGAAATATTGTGAGTTTCGGTGAGGGCAGGGAAATTAAGATTAAGGATGACGAGGACAGAACAGACATTGGCATTTCATGCGGGTCCTAGGATTTGGGAGATGACGTGCGTGAGATTATTAACGGTTACTCACTAGGAAATGAATTATTAACCGACCACGAGCGCCATCAGCTGAATGAAGTGCTGTTTAAATTTAGAAATGTCTTTGATTGTCCTACGCATCCTATTAAAGACTTTAACTTTCGAATTTGTGTCACCGACGACTCGCCTTTTAAAGTAAAGAATTATCCCATTCCACAGTCTATGAGGGGGGAAGTTGATGAAACAATCAAGAATATGATTGAGGAGGGCATTATTGAAAGATCTGTGACGGCTTATTTAAACCCGATTGTCGTAGTTAAGAAAAAGGACGGCAAAGTAAGAATTTGTCTAGATGCACGGCGAATTAACGGAGTCGCGATTCCAGAAAATGAGGCACCTCAAAACCTCGACGAAATTTTGTGGAAATTTAACGAAACTAAGATTTTTTCGGCCTTAGATTTCTCAAGCTCCTACTGGCAGATAGCGATTCATCCAAATGTATGCCTTCTCAAAGATTTGAACGGCTTGCTATCCGGAAAATTTAACTCTTATAATTTGCGACCGTTCAAAGAGTGAATTACTGATTACTAAGAATCATCGAACTCTGCACACAATTCACAGGTACCCCGAGCTCACCGAACATTTCTTATTTTTTTAAAAAATTTTGTTAGATTTAATTAGAAATAGCATTTTATTCTTAATTTCCAATGTTAGATAAGATTTTATTAGGATTACGGGTAATAGCATTCACTTCTGGTATCGCTATTTTTTTATTTACTTTAAAAAAATTCTCATTTTTTCGAAATTCCAATTTCTCGAACTCCAATTTTTTTTTATTCGGAGGGGAAGGCTAATGTAGCGATACCGATTTCCTCACACAAATTAAATAAAATAAACTCGGCCGCCCCGAGTTCTACTGGGAGAATAAACAGATGGCGACACGCGCGCAACCCCGCTTATCGTGACAGTCACTTGCGCCCCCGGCCCATCACGAAGTTGTTATGAGAGCTGGTGTCAAAAGATTAACTGAGGGGCGCGCGGCCGCAAGAACATCTGCGAAATCTCTAGAACGCCCGCTCGCATTCGGGGAAACCCAGAACGATAATTCTTTCACCGGACAACGCTCCCCTTGCGCAGGCATGGCCGATGTTCTAGAAGGAATAAGAAAAACACTGTACACTCACAGATGACACAGAGAGCGGAAACTTCCTTCGCTCCTCCCGTCACGATTGGTTGAAAATAGTGTACTGCGCCATTACCTTTGGCCAATAGCGACGCGACCTATTATAAGGAGCTGGAGGACACGAGAAAATGAGTGGGGGTAAAAGTTTACTTGCTACGTTTCCGATTTACAAATATTCATTAGGCTGAGGGCAGTTGGGAGAGAAACTTCTCTGGGGGGGGAACTATTCGTCGGGGAGAGGCGTGTATGCCTCTGAAAACATTAGGCTGAGGGCAGTTGGGAGAGAAACTTCTCTGGGGGGAGCTATTCGTCGGTCAGAGGCGTATGTGCCTCTGAAGGACTTATAAAATTTCTGCGTGAGCTATCATAAAGGGCTGAGTAGTGTGGGCAGAGAGACTTCTCTGAAGCGGGAATCAGTCGCGGAGAGAGGCGAATGTTTCTCTGAAGGAGTTCTAGACTTTCCGAAGTTGTGTTCGACAATTATCATGAGAATCAGAGAGACGCATGGTTGATTACTACGCTCCTGAGATCGAGAGAATCCCGGCCGCTCCGAGTTCTACCAGACACTACCAGACGTCGTTCAACGCCGTCAGACGCCACCGCCCCTTGGTGACGTCACGAAGCGACCGCTCAGCTGTCGGCAAGGGAGGCCATCGGCCTCTGCCGCATTTTTGTGAAGGACGCCAGCCGCCCCCCTCGACCGCGCCGTGCCCTCCTCGGGCGCACAAAGACCTTTTCCCAGGCAGTATCGCTCAAGGGCATTCGCCCTGTATAACTTTGTAATGCGGTGCCGCGCTATGGCACATTGACTTGTAATTTTTTTTCACCATTGTAATGTTAGTTATAATTCTTTCTAGTTTTAAGCTTTACTCTGAATTCTAACCTTTCATTTTCTTTTCTTTTCACCTAATTTTCTCATTTTTTTATTCAGTTTACAAATGTAACTTCCCTGGGGCATTCTTTTTCTTGCCCAGGAATAAAAGTAATTTTTACCAGTGATCAAAGTGTTTGTTTCGTACTGCCATTGTATCTGTTTAACAATTCCTTCCATCACCGACTGAGCTACAACCGGACCGCTAACCGGGCGTTCTCTAACGAGACGACCGGGGGTGTTACAATATAATTTCTCGCAGTTTCTAACATTTTTTATAATGACGAAATTCTTTGACGATGAATACGACAAATAATAACGAATTTGCGCATAGTACGTTATTGGTTGTTTATCTTGCTGTGTACATTTCTTCATTTATTTAATATAATTTTCCATTAAAAATCCTCTACAAAGCTCGCGTGCGGAAAGAGTGCTCCGTTGCGATGTTTTACGTGTAGTACTCATGTGGTATTATTAGACGTATCATAATGCTGGTGCTATTGCGTATTGTATGCTACTCTTCTGTTCATCCTAACATGTAAGTTACTGTCCTAAACGTGTTGAATATAATTTCAAGTGCTCTTAAAAGACTCCACGCAGGGAACTTGTGAAAGAGGAGTTGCGGCGAATGTCGAGGGCAAGGACTCGCCGGGGCCGTGCGGATCGGCGTACGCACCGGCGGCGGCGGCGGCTGTGACGTCACCGGTTGGGGGCCTTGGCGCGGCGCTACGCGGAGCCTCAAACCGGCTCCTAGTCGCCCGCGCCCGCCCGCCCGCCAGCCAGCCAGCCAGCCCGCCCGCCGCGAGTTCCCGTTCCTCCTAGGCGCCGCCTCGCCCCCCGCAAACCCCCGCTTTGCCTAGCCCCGCTCTAACTCGCCTCGCCCCACTACGCCCCCCACGCCCCGCATCTCCCCGCTCCACCTCGCCTCACCCCACTACGCCCCCCACGCCCCGCATCTCCCCGCTCCACCTCGCCTCACTCCACTTCGCTCCCCCCCCCTACGCCTCGCATCGCCCCGCTACACCTCGCCTCGATCCGCCTTGCACCATCCTGCCCTTACCGCCCTGCACCGCCCCGCCCCACTCCGACCGTCCCTAACCGCCCCATTGCTCCCCGCCTAGCCCAACCGTGCCGCGTCACACCGCCCCGCTTCGCCCCTCCTCGCCCCCACATCGTCTCGCCAGATCCCGTCACGCACCGCCCTATCTCGTCCCGTCTCGTTCTACCTCGTCACACCAAGTGCCGCCACGTCCCGCCAAGTCCCGCTAACCCTGCCCAAGTCCCACCAATACCTGCCACGCCGCGCCACGTCACGCCACGCCAAACTCCGCCTTCCCGCCCCGTCCCTCTCCGCATCTCTCTGATCCCTGCCGTCTCCGCTCCCATACTTCCCATCTTGGATACACACCCGTGCCACACCGCCCCGCCCCACCATGCCACGCCTTCCAGCTCTGCCCCGGCCTGCCCCTCTCCACCCCGCTCTGCCACGCCCCTCTCCGCCCCCGTCGACCGGAATGAATGGACGGCGCGCAGCTTCTCGGCGGACTCGTGGGACTAGGCGGCGCTTGGGCGTGCGGCGAGAGGCTCCAGGCTACCACTGCTGCGATGCGAGTGCGGAACCCACTTAGGGCGTTGTTGGTCTTTTGTAGACATTGTTGGAACTACCCACTGGTGGGATGTAAGTGCGGAACTTAGGGCGTTGTTGTTCTTTGGTAGACTTTGTTGGAACTACTCACTGGTGGGATGTAAGTGCGGAACTTAGGGCGTTGTTGGTCTTTTGTAGACATTGTTGGAACTACCCACTGGTGGGATGTAAGTGCGGAACTTAGGGCGTTGTTGTTCTTTGGTAGACATTGTTGGAACTACTCACTGGTGGGATGTAAGTGCGGAACTTAGGGCGTTGTTGGTCTTTTGTAGACATTGTTGGAACTACTCACTGGTGGGATGTAAGTGCGGAACTTAGGGCGTTGTTGTTCTTTGGTAGACATTGTTGGAACTACTCACTGGTGGGATGTAAGTGCGGAACTTAGGGCGTTGTTGTTCTTTGGTAGAGAATTGTTGGAACTACCCACTGGTGGGATGTAAGTGCGGAACTTAGGGCGCTGTTGTTCTTTGGTAGACATTGTTGGAATTACTCACTGGTGGGATGTAAGTGCGGAACTTAGGGCGTTGTTGTTCTTTGGTAGAGAATTGTTGGAACTACCCACTGGTGGGATGTAAGTGCGGAACTTAGGGCGTTGTTGTTCTTTGGTAGACATTGTTGGAACTACTCACTGGTGGGATGTAAGTGCGGAACTTAGGGCGTTGTTGGTCTTTTGTAGACATTGTTGGAACTACCCACTGGTGGGATGTTAAGTGCGGAACTTAGGGCGTTGTTGTTCTTTGGTAGACATTGTTGGAACTACTCACTGGTGGGATGTAAGTGCGTAACTTAGGGCGTTGTTGGTCTTTTGTAGACATTGTTGTAACTACCCACTGGTGGGATGTAAGTGCGGAACTTAGGGCGTTGTTGGTCTTTTGTAGACATTGTTGTAACTACCCACTGGTGGGATGTAAGTGCGGAACTTAGGGCGTTGTTGGTCTTTTGTAGACATTGTTGTAACTACCCACTGGTGGGATGTAAGTGCGGAACTTAGGGCGTTGCTGGTCTGTTGTAGACATTGTTGGAACTGATCAATGTAATCCGACTTCGTTCGCATATTTATTTATTACCGTCCGTGCCTTTGGGCAAGAAAGGAATGACTTTTACCTGTAGAGTAAAATGGAAGTGGTTATCTCGAGTTTTTCCTCTTACCCCTGCGTCTCCTTCTACCATTGTCTTATGATTCACATTATTTCTTTATGATCTCTGTCCAACAAATTTTTAAGAGCAGAATTTATAATCGACACATAAAATCGTAAATTGAAAAAGAAAATTAGTTGAACGTCTCTCTTCTTCGACGGTTTGAACTCTACTGCAAGGGAAGTAATTATTTGTCCTCCCAAGTTCACAATTGATCCGTATGCGTCATGTTGATTTCCACTCTGAAATGTACAAATTAAGGAATCTACGTAAAGGAAATTGGAGCCGAAATGAGAACAGACTTTACACAATCAGAATGAATGAATTCTTCACTCGAAATCGAAATTGTTTCATTGGTTTTGAACTTTTTCCCAGTTCCTGGGTATCTCTCCAAATAGCAAACAACGCTTATATCGCCGGACACTTTGTTTTCTTTTAATTTTTGCGCACATTGGATGTTATACTTATATATTTTCCCTGCTGTTGCAGAAAAAAACAATATACACTGTACCATTCACTGTTCTTCTGTTTCTAAAAGGTTATCGATAAATCTCGCAAATTTGGTAGGAAGTTGTGATCGCATAGTGAAACTTAAAATACAAAATGTGCCTGGCGGCTGACCACCTTAAATATGGAAAATTCACACGTGACTACTGGGAAAATGAAATGCTTCCACGCAAAAATGGTTGTTATTGCAAGTGGACCCCTAACCGAAGTGATCGTTTTAGCCGGTCTTACAACATTATATTATTTAAAATTTGATGATTGAGATTGATTGGTTGGTAGCGATTCCGGGCGCGCCAACTACTGAGGTTGTTAGCACCGTAAGTGTTGTGCACGTGTTTCTTCTGGAAATGGACATCTTCTTTCCCCGGTGGATTGTGAGATCCGGCGCCGACCTAACATTCCCTAGCGGGATTTCCCCGACCAGGTATCTCCCCAGCGGGGCACCGCTCCAGCCGGGACAGACGCTAAGCTCCTGACCGGTCTCCCGGCGTGTGTGATAATGTTGGTGTAAGGAGTGACGATAGGGCAAGGAAGATGAAGGCAAGATCGCGCGCGGTCCGTGGCCCGTTTGTTAGGGTACTGCTCCGGCATTCGCCTAGTGTTGATCTTAACCATCACAGCCGGGAAGAGCTCTAAGCTCCCCACCGGTCTTCCGCCATGTGTGGAGTGTGGTGCATGCTAGTGTAAGGGGTGAGGATAGTTCAAGGAAGATGAAGGCAAGATCGCGCGCGGTCCGTGGCCCGTTTGTTAGGGTACTGCTGCGACATTCGCCTAGTGTTGGTCTGATAAACCACGAAAAAGTACGAATCAGAGCAGCCGGCCTCCCGAATTCTCCTCCACACGGAAGCTGAATTCGATGTAACTGACAAGTTAGTGTCGAAAATCTTGCCACTATCGGGACTCGAATCTAGAATATCTCGGTCAGCGGCAGTGCAATAAAAATATCTTGATAAGGAGCGTATCGTCGTATTATAACTTGATTCATTTCGACAATACATCATTTGCTATCGAAACTTAACAGATCTTCTCAACATTCAAACGAAGCAAAACGTTTCTGAGCATGTTGAGTATACGCAGTCTTTGCGTCCTAACCGCATTTGCCTTCGAAGAGAACAATGACGGCGAAACTTGCGTGACTGCACCGATGAGGCCTGGTGGGAACTGCTCGAAGAGAGGCACGAAACACAAACTCGACTGAGAATCCAGAAGGTTGAGAGCTGTGGTTTATCGTAAGCCCTAACGGCGCATGGAAAATGCTGCCCTGAATTTTACAGTTAGACGCAAAAAGATGAATAGAGAGGAAGTCGAATAAGTGGTGTTTGAGATTTTTTTGTCAGGTAGTTCAGTGACGTTTTAACCTCCTGTGTTTGGAATACGTTTTTAGGCGCAGATTTTGGTGTGTGTTGATCCAGTATGTTAAGAATAAAGGATCGTCTAATGGTAATCGATTCACAAAGAAGAGGATTTGTTAGTAATTCGATTTTCTTAAAATGAATTGAACAGAAATTTATTTACTAAACGTTAAACAATTGAATATAATCTCTGGAAAAACAAGGACTTAATTCACTTTCTCGTTCTTGACGTCTTAACTACTACTATTTGCTCTGATGTTTTACTTGAGATTAATTCAGATGTTCAAGATTGAGTTGTGTTTTGAGTGACGTTTTCATACGTCTTTATTACTAATTGCCAATGCGCAAAAAAATTGAAATAAAAGTATGTAGCCTCCGACCATCTGACGAATGCTTACGATTTTGGTAGGTACTAGGAGCTCGGGGAAAATCTAAAAAAACAATGAATCAGTTATGATTGTGACTAAAAATGTGAATATTTGACTGTGTTAATTCGCCTATTCCCATATTGCCACTACCAACTGAATTATTTTACTTAAAGCGTTACTGGTTATGGCTCAGTTAAAGTCATGCGACAAGGCTCCTAGGAAGACATTACCCGCTATTGAAGATATGATATTCACGTGTTGCGTTACAGAGCGGCAAGTGTTTTGATATCTTTGGTTTTTTAAGGAGTTGCAAATCCGTGTGTACTACATGGTATTGCAAATTTTGTGGTTACTATTTTGTTAAAATATTTAATGTATTGTATTGTTATATGAGAGTATTTTATTTGTACTTGACCAGAGTGCATGCTACGATTTGAAATCAAATGTGTGATTTTGTTTGAACAGTTTTGCTACTGCAAGTCGTAATCACTTAGATTCACAAGTGCTAGTATTCACGTAGTTTAACAAGCTAGGTACAAGAAAGGTGAGTTTACTCACCAACACTTCGCAGCTAATCGTTGCTTTGATACTCACCTGCAAGGAAACAAAAACAAAATTATTAGAATTGATTAGTCACACAAATAGGAGCAATAAACTAAACACCATTTATTTTTAGAAGGAAGAAGCAAATAAATATCTAGTACAATCAAGATTTGTTGCCGAAAGCGACAGGAACACAGCTTGTACAAACAACTTAATAGTACGTCATGACTACTTGTGTTTTGATACTTGATTTGGTTTCATTCGAGTGTGAATATCTTTTTATTTATTGATGATATTATTCGCACAAGCGCGCATATCCCTTACATTTAACCTGAAGTGAAATATTGAAGGTACTCTGTCAAATATAATTGTGTTTTCAGGGAGTTATTGGCGTCTGTAATATTGGTAATCAGTACTTTACATTTATTTCTCACAAAAGAATAGAAGCTGAGTTCAATGAAAACAACACAGTAATGTGATGGATTTACTAATTTTACGCAACCCAAGTAAGTATATACACCGTGTGGATGTGAAAAAAAGGAGTCGGAAAACTTAGCAAAAGGAGGCCTGAGAAATACGTGTTTTAGGCTAGGGAAAAGAGATACAACGTAGTCGACGTTGTATTATGGAGATTCAGACACGCTCAAGAAACCAATTGTAGAACTTTTAGTTAATTTGTAACTTCAAGCAGTAATGAAGTAGTAAAAAAATAATTGCAAGAATTGTAATATTGTTGTAGTTTAAGGTAATAGTTGTTTTGTAATAAACTAGTAGTAGTGTAATAAAACGTACTAGTGATGACTTAGATTAACCAGATTGGAGGGAACAGAAGAAACGAAAAGAGTTTTTTGTGGAATTGCAACGTTTTCCTGTGGTTACGAAGGTTGGCAGACACGATCAGATTACATTGTATTCAATACAAGACATCAATCAATTTCAGATAACGGATTGACTTCGGATGATACAAAAATTCAGTTATCAGTTTTGATTTCGGTTTTTAATAACCAAACGTTTCGTTTTGAAAATGTTCTCCCAATCTTTTTATTATATAAAGACTTTTTTTTAACTATTAGTCCAAGATATGATTCATCATTTGTTGGGTCTTATGACACACGATGTGCTCCAATCGGATTTTCGAACTCTTGTTATTTATTTATTTATTTGTTTGTTTATTTATGAGTCGAAGTCATTATCGTTATATGGTTAATTTGTGGTTACAGATATGGAACCTAATGTAATGGTATGAAATGGTGTGGTGTTTACGATATTGACATCATTATAGAAATAAATATTAGGCGTGGGTTATTAAAATATATATTTCTATAATCCAATGTAAATTCAATTTTAAAAAATGATCAATTATTGACAACTACATATTTGTTTTCCAGTTTCTATGTGTATCTGGCTTCCAGTAACATATTTTAAAGCAAACTTACGACTTCTTTCTAATTTTAGTGTTGAGCCTTTTTCACGATTTTAGTTTAGGTTTCTGTTTCGGTTTTGTACGTTCGTCGTTCGTGTAGAGGTAGCGTCGTACAGTTCGAGTGTGCCAGTGAGTGGGAGGTTGTGCGTTCGACTCTGTAAATGTGCAAGAAATTTATTGGAAGTGTATCGTTGCGTATACGGCGCCTGTCGGAACATTAGTTTACGTTTTTTCCCTGATAGCTTCCAGGTGCAATTTCGTAGCTGCACCATCGAATACGGGTCTGAATGTGCCCACCCTCGATTATGAGCCGCGCGTGTTTTTTCCTAATCATTATCATCATATCATCTTTCCCCCTTAGAACTGCGATACCATGGGGTATTAAGTTGCAGCGGCGGCCACTGTGTAATGGTTAGCGTTTCGAACTGTTATACCCACGTTGGCGGGTTCATACCGCGCGATCAAAGTCGTGGATTTTTAAGAGCGAAAAAATCCTTCGTACGGAGGGGAAGTAAAGCCGACTGTCCGACGTTAGTAGATTTACTTGCATGTAAAAGATCCTCAATCCTAAATGACGCCTCTGAACTAAATTGAAATCGCCTGTTTCGTCGCCCAAGAAATACTTCCTTTCTCCGCTAGTGTGTGACAGGAGCGTAGCGAAATTTGCGTGGTCAGACGGAAGAGCGGAACAAAATCTAAGCTTCCGGTAAATGTGATGTGATAATATAGTGCATTTAACTGTGTGTGTAAGTAAGGGGTGAGGATAGAACAAGAAGATAAAAAAAGGATCTCGCGTGGTCTACAGCCCGTTCCTTAGGGTACTGCTCTGGCATTAACCTGGTATTCGTCGTAGAAACCACGAAAAAAACTACCTCTCAGAGCAGCCAACCGCTAGAAATTCTCCTCCTGTCTGCGAGGAAAGACAACAGAAAAGGTCGTACATGAAGGGCGCGACGCAGCGCGTGCTCCGGGAATGTCAACCCGTCAAGAAAAAAGCGCGTAGCATAGGGCAGCGTTCCCGCCTTTCTCTCGCTGTCCTCTGTGGCTCCCAGCAGAGCCTCGTAAATTCGGGCAACAGCCGGCGTCGCCCGCCTCTCTCCTCCACGGCGAGGCGCTCGGGGCGAAAGCGAGGACGGGTGAGGGCGGGGGTGGGGGTGAGGACGCCGCGGAGGCAGCTGGGACCAAGCGATGCCACGCGTTCGTTCCGCTCGTCCCAGCTTCCGGCGTCCCTGCTCGACGGGGGGTGCTGGAAACGCAACGTTTTCGTGGGTGACGACGCCAGAATAAATGGGCGGAGCTGCTGTTGCCGTTAATGCTCTCGCTGGCGTTGTGAATGGGAGTGCATTTAGATATTTTGAAATTGACGTTGTGGGGTTTAGGGAGAGGGTCACGGTTCGCTGGGGAGGATCAATTTAATAATAATGGATATTTTTTCCTGTAAGGAGGTAATTACGTCGATTACAGACATCAGCAAGATGTAGCACTCAACTCTACTACTTTATTCTCGATGGTTTTTTTATTTTTATCGTATTCGTTTATAATTAACTTTAATGTATTTATAATGTCTCAGAGAATTTTGCTAATAAGCTAATGTGAGTAGAGATATTTCCCCCCACCTTGATGTATTTCTGTCCATCGCGAATGTCTAAATTAGAACATTTTGTTATTTTTCTTGTAAAATAATATAGTACATTTTAAGTAGGTTTAGGGAGAAATCATAATTCCTACTTACTATCTCGATTTATCTATCATGTGTTAGAGGTTCCACTTGTCATATGGAAGCTTTTCATTTTGTATTATGTAATCAACAAACGCAAAACACGATTCCCCTCCAAAAAAATGAAAATATGAAAATTTATATTTTCATAATTGCCCAGTGAAGTCTAACGGTTTTCTATGGATAGTCACAACTCTGCTTAAACCGTTAAAAATAATAAAATTACTCAGAAAATAGTGAAAGCATTTATTAAGCTCCCTTGAGGGAACGATAAGTGGATACACATTTTTCGTACATTATATCAAGACAACAGTCAGAAGTTTGAGTTCTAAGTTCTTAGGCGATGCAGTGCTATGTCGTTATTTTGTGGATACTCGTAAAACATGACCTAGTTCCAAAATTACAGACTTTCAGTTTTTGGCAAACATCTTCAAAACACGTTATTTGAGTGACATTATTTGAGATCTACCCAAGGAATCTTCTCTTTTGATCATCGAATACGAATTTATTATTCTTCAACTCCGACCCAGATGGGTTAGATATATGTATTAGGAAGCGGTCAATGGTAGAATTGTATGTGCGAATCCCTCGAATCCATCATTGTAACTGAATATTGTTGTCACTTGACATCACTGTCACTGTCAATCACGTTTATTGGCATTCATTGTCAGTATGGCATCAATACATGATCACAATATCCATCACCATCACTACCATTGTCACTTCATGCTATTTTCACTCTCAACAGCGGTAGCAGTGATGCTCCGTCATTCAGTCACGTTTATTAGTACTTATTTTTACTGTTGCTGATTATCATTGTCATTATGTCATCATCACATCATCAGCATCTCCATCACCATTATCACATGATATTGTCCCTCTCGACATCAGTGGCACGGTCTTCGTCATTACCAGTCACCTTCATTGGCAGGGAAATAACAGTCCAAACGACGCCGAGTTACTCATTGTTTCTGTTACTGTCATTGTCAGTACGTCATCACCCCATGATCACCATCACCGTCCCCGGCATCACCGCCCAGTGGCAGCGCCTTCTCTCCCGCGGTGGCGGCGCCGCAGACAAATTGTGGGAACGGCGGCGGCGGCGGCGGAGGCAGCGGGGGCTGGGAGCGCCTCGGCTTCGTTTCCTACTCGCCTGCCCCACCCCGCTCTCCCACCGGCCGCGCTTCCCAGTGGACTCGGGTTCACGACCAGCGCGCGCCGCCCCCGCTACTTTTCCTTTCCGCCGCCGGCCTGCGTTTCCTTTGCCAGAGGCGGCGGCTGGGCGGGTGGGGGGGGGGGGGCGAGGAGAGGAGGGACCATGGCTGTAGAGTTATTACTATAAGAATGGACCTCCTCTCCCTCTGTGTCGTGATTTAGAGAGATCACTATTAGAAGGGACCTCCCGTCCCCCTCTTTAACGTGATTCACAGAGATTACTATAAGAAGGGACCCACTCCCTGGTTGGGGCGTGATTTAGATATATTACTATAAGAAGGCTCCCTGGTTGGGACGTGATATAGATATATTACTATAAGAAGGGGCCTCCTCCCCCTCTGGGTCGTGGTTTAGAGAGATTACTATAAGAAGGGGCCCACTCCCTAGTCGGGACGTGATTTAGATATATTACTATAAGAAGGGACCTCCTCACCCTCTGGGGCGTGATTGAGAGAGATTACTATAAGAAGGGACCCACTTCCTGGTTGGGACGTGATTTAGATATATTACTATAAGAAGGGACCTCCTCACCCTCTGGGTCGTGGTTTAGAGAGATTACTATAAGAAAGGGCCCACTCCCTAGTCGGGACGTGATTTAGATATATTACTATAAGAAGGGACCTCCTCCCCTCTGGGACGTGATTGAGAGAGATTATTATAAGAAGGGGCCCACTCCCTGGTTGGGACGTGATGTATAGAGATTACTATAAGAAGGGACCTCCCTCCTCTGGAACGTGATTTAGAGAGAATTTTGTTAAATTTTTTTTTACTACTTGTGATAACTTTACAATCACACAAATTTCTAAAATGCCTGGAAGAATTAGAGAAAGTGATGTACATCGAGAGCACAGAATTGCTACCTATTCAGTAGTACTAATTCGTTTGATCCTGTCTGTTTTCTTGTTTCCCCTATCTTCTTAGACCATGTGCTGACTTAACATTCTACATCTTCGTGTTTCCCAGTTTTTGTTACTACAAGTCGTATTGATTTTGTGAATTGTCCGTTTTTCTGTAGCGTGACATCGGTGAAGCTGTTCTTCGTGTGTCTAGTACAGAGTCTGTCATTCTCCTGCTATTCGTCTGATAACACTCCTTCAGTTGTCCGAGGATTATTTGCAAGTTGTCTACATATATACAAACTATCACTTGTCCATCTCGTGTATTTATGTCTTATTCTTCGAGTTTTATGCCTGCTTACAAGGCTCGAACTACCAAATTGCATCCACTTCTTTATATAAGCCTTGTTTGTCAGTTTGTTTCTTTGTATATCCCGAGCCTTCTCGTCGGCGCGTTCCCTAGGTTAAGAAATAAGTTACAAGGCGAATACGTCTCGGTGATAAACCTTCAAGGAACCGGCCCGGCGAAGCCCGTTGCGGGAAGGTAAGCTCTTGCTCCCGCCCCAGGCCATCCATCATTCGGAGCACGAGAAGGAAGCGAGCACTGAAATATTTACGCGGAAAGGAAAAGTGGAAGCAGCGGCTACTGGGTGAAGCGGAGCTGGGAGGCGGCCGAACAATGTCAGTGAAAATGGTTCCCGAGAAACACGTAGCCGAAACAGAATATGCATTATCAACGACTGGAGTGGAGAATGTAATACACAATATGTTAAGGTTTTCCACATTCCTCATAAAGAGAGGTTCCCCAAGGTTCTTAAAAACTATAATTTTTTGTATTTATTCACAGTATCATATGTAAACATGTCTATTTTCCTGTTCCTATTTTTTTTTCAAATACATCAACGGCCATTCTCGGTCCATTTCTTACTCGAACAACAAATTTTTGCCCCAAAATTATTGTAAGATATTAGCTTTCTTTTATAAAACACTTTTACATTTATTTTATTTGTTAAATACATACTATTTGTTTTACTTAACATTTCGATATAATGTTGTGTTTTCTACAAGTTACTGAAAGTTACATCAGTAAGATTACATTCTTTGAAAAATACTGAACGATAGATCGAAAAAAAATTGTAGTCCTTACAGACAAAAAACTAATAATAATAGTGGTAGTAATAATAATAATAATAATAATAATAATAATAATAATAATAATAATAATAATAGTAACATGAATGTAAGTGCACTCCAAATTACGTATGCTCATTCTCCCTAGTGAAACGATATTCGAAAAACCTGCTGATGTAAGAGGGTTAGATATTTCAGAAATGTACAGTACATCTAAATACTTCTCTAAACTTACTGCAAGCTGCCCGAAACACACTTTCAAGAATCTTTCGAGTTGAACAGATAAGGATAACAAACTTGTTCTTATCAAATGTCGCCCAAAACGTCGTTCGCAAAAACCGTATCAAAAAGTAGGTCTGACAAACTACGAAGGCGAGGGAAGGATATGAAAATAATGCGAGTAAAGATATCAAATGGAGTGTGTGAGAGAGGGGGAGAGAGAGATGAAGAAAGAATAAATAGGCGGATAATGCGTTAAAAATGTTCAAAGCAAGAATCACCCCATCACAACCCAAACACAGCTGGCTTTGAGGGGTGAAGCTTAAAGCTCTCCTCTCCAAAAAGCTGCATAATGCTGTTTGAGCATTAAGTTAGCATAAAGCTACATAACTTCTTGGCGACATTGTTATTGTTGCGAATGTTAAATGAGCTTTCCACTTACTGCCCAAATGAGTACAGTTCATTATGACACGAGTGTTAAAAGTGACATTTTATTTTTCGAGTTGGAAAGGTTGCGTCACTAGGCTGTCAGGCCGAGTGGCGCAATTCTATGAACAAAATAAAATCACTTTTACCACTATTACCACTTATGCACTATTTTTTAGACAGCCTTACTGACTTCACTAATGAATTCAATCACATTAAGTTCAATAGTAGCTGATGTGGTGAGACGAAAGTATTTTTTTCTTTGTTGCATACGCAGATTAACACTTGAGCATCGTCTCACTTTTAGCACTCGTGCTAAAATTTAACATTTAGCACACAATGCATGCCCTGACAAAACCGGTTTTACTAGTGTCTCTCTAAAAGATAAATTATGTTTAGGTTGAAGTCTATGATATAACTGTGTCGAAGTGTCGTCAAATGTTGCACTGGTAGGTCTTTTAGTGTTTAATGCTTTTATAATTCTCCCAGAAGAAAATCTTAATACGACACACCCACATCCCACTAATCAAGGTACACAACCTCTCAAGATTCTTCAGCAAACCCAAAGCGGTGTAATACATGTGGGCAGAAAGTTTGGCTTGGTCAGAAAGCAGCTTCTCCTACACGCCAACTCCTTCTGCTAGTGATCAATCACTCAGCGAGGGAAAGGAAACTCTCCGAGCTGTAGTGGCTTCTGTGAGGACGAAACGATGCGAAACTCACGCCAAGATGTAAAGATTGCTTTGTCACATAGAAAAACATCAGCCAAGGGTTTTGTGAAATCATTCAGGATTCTAAAAACAAAGTGATTTATAAACAGTATATGTTCTCAGGCGAGATTTTTTTCTTGTACCTTGCAATGTACGAAAAGGGAAATATTTTGCGTGTAGAATTTTAAACGAAACCAGCATTTTGGCTTTAAAGGTGCTGTTCCTTTAAAAGAGGCCTATTTGAATCCTCTGCCGCCGGAAAAGGTTATGGATCTGTTGGAAATTATTCACCGAATTTAATTTTCAATCCGTGAACTAACGCATGTTTTAGTTAACCATTCTAATTCGAAAATCAATTAAACGTTGTACGTATTTATAGGTACGTTAATTGACAACCACAGGTGTGTTAGAGAACCATGTGCGTAGAGTACCAGTGGTACGTTAATACGACTGACAAAGAAGCATGTACCTCAAGTAGAATACCAGCAAAGGAAGAAGCAGTTCCAGAGACAAAAAATATGAAGTAGATTAGTGATGTCGCAAACAAGTAAGATAAATGGGAGGCAAATAAACGGGCAATCTGTAAGACAAAATGAAAGGTATGCACGTATTGAGACGACAGATATCGCCCGAGATGCAATCGCACAGACATGCACTCAAGTATTTAATGAGACAGAGGTCAGTGATACGAAGAGACTGACAAGCGTTCAATAACACAAACAAACTATTCAGCGAGCAAAGACAAAGAACCGAACATACAGGCAAACTAACAGAGATAGAAACTAACTAATAGAGAAGCAAGGGAATAGACAGGCACTCAAATGAATTGGCAAACGAACAGTCAGGCGAAAGCAACGTGGACAAACGAGCGAAACAGACGCGCGAACAAAGTGGAGGGCGAGCGAAGTGAGGGTCGAGCGAAGGGCGGAGCGAGCGAAGTGAGGGGCGAGCGAGGTGACTGACAAAAGAACAGATTGGCAGGTAAACGTCTAGTCGAGTAAAGACCAGCAAGATCAGTTGTTCTCTAGCTGGCGCTTGTCGATTCAGCGGGACGGGACCGCTCCATGGGCGACGTGGGTCCGCAAGGAACGGTGGAGGCGAAGCTACGTAGAAATCTCCATCGTACTTTGCGCCACCGGCGGCGGACAAATGACATGCCGGATGGAGGAGAAGGGAGGGAAAGAAGATTAATTTAGGATGGAGTTTGAGGTGGAGGATGAGGGACGGAGGGAGACGTGGAGGACGATTGATGAAAGACGGAAACTGGATAATGGCGAGAGAGAAAGGAATGAGGATGGAGTGAAGTGGAGGCGAGTGAGATCTCCAAGGGGGCGTGCCTCAACAACCGGCGAGTGACGAGTAGTGGCGGCGGAGAGGACGGAGGGATGGTGGGAGTTGGAGGGGTGGTAAAGGAAATGATAGAGAGCGGGGGGAGAGGTGAAAGATGTATGGTGAGGGATGATTGGAGATGTGGAAGATGAAGGACGGACAGAGAGATGGAGAGTGCAAGACGACAGAAGGTGGCAAACGTATAGAAAAAGTGGTGAAAGACAAAAGATGGAAGTTAGCGAGAGCGAAAAGAATGACGGTTGGAGGAGAGTGAGACCTCCAGGGAGACGGGCATCAGCGGCGTGTGGCGGCGGGGGAGGCGGGGGTGGCCCAGCGCCGGGCGTGCAGGCGCGTGTCGCGCAAAAACGCAAATCGCCTGCAAACGAGCGGATGCGCGGGCGGGGACGGGGCGTGAGGGGGGAGGGGAGGGGAGGGGAGTGCGCAAGGTCGCGCGTCCACTCGCGCAGGCGCCGAGGTGTGTCATGCGCTGCCTGGGCGGCCGCCGCTGGCCACGAAGAACACGCCGCTTCAAAGCGTTCGACTCGCCCGCATGAAAGCGAGTCTTCCTCTTTCAAACGGCCTGTCATTGGTTGGAGTGGACGAACATGCAGGAAGTAAAATCAAGGCAATAGGGAAATACGTGATGTTCGGAAGACGCCGCACACGTGCCAACGTTTCGGCCACCATTCTGCGACCTTTCTCAATATAGTGTAACGTTATGATTTTGTGAAGGGTCCATATTTTTGACAGACTAATTCTTGTAATCTTTATATATTCTATAATCGTGCAAATCATTAAAATAACTATTCATTGTGTGTTTAACTTCATGTTTGATTTGTAAAAGATTACCACTTATTATTTCTGGTTTTATGTTTAATTACAAGTATAGAATTGCTATCGTCTGATTGTAAAAAACCGCGATTATAGAATAAATTACGGTTACGAAAATTCGTCTGTCGAAAACTATGGACCATAACTCTTCACAAAATCATAATTAACTATGGCAGACTAAAAGGTGTTATGATTTCCCATGTTTTTCAGCTAATGTTGAATAGGCATTAAATAGTCTCTGTGAAATAAAGGACAAAGAATTTACTTTTGTCTTGTTTAGTATGAATACTAAAAAGATTTTGCGTTTTTTAAGTGATAATCGGAAGATAAATATAGTTGTCTTTAGGTAAGTGACTATAGCAGCGATAACTTTCAGTAAGTGGCTTGATTGCTACTTGAGCTGGAAAAGGGATAATTATTTCTTGTAAAAGTTCTTAAATAACAAGGTTCTTTGTAAAATAAGTTGTATCTCTTTACAATGCATAATTTATTCTGAGTCATAAAGATGGAGCGGAGTCTTATATATACAAAATATGTAAAATTAAGTTCAGCATAAATATCAGCTAATTACTACACTTGTACTGTTCTATTTTAATAATACAATTTGAACTCAATCCCTCATACACAATTATAGCGATCTTCTTATACAGCCTTCTTGCAAGGGATTCTATAATAAAATGGTTTTGTTCTTGCAACAAATGATTGATATATTTGATTCCTACTGTGAGTCAACGTTAGCTTTGCAAATTCTCTTGGTTTTGCTTCAAAGAGAGGTTTTCATAATAGCAATCAAAGAAATCGCAGGGAGATTGTCCACATTTTATGGAATCAATGATCGCAACGGCAGAGTGATTTTCTTTTAAGCTACAGAAAACTGGTTTCCAATGGTCATCCAGTCACTGGAGAGAACGCCACCTGGGTAAGAAAAGTTAACCAACAGAACGATGACATCAACTGTAACCAAGCGGCAAACTATGACATCACAAGAAAATAAATATCTCAGAAACCACGAAGAAGGTCAAGTACCAGCCGGCGGTTGCGGGCGGTCGTCGTGTTCGCCCCAAGTGGCATCATTTTTCAATTCTTAGACAAGTGTCTTGGCTAGAATTGCGCACAATTTTTCTTCCTGGATCAGCATAACAATTCTTTTGAAACAACGTCTTGTTAGCGAAACATTGGTTAGGTGGAAATTGTGCCATTAGAATACTGCAGGCAGCATCTGCGGAAATCGATACAATCATGGCGTTTTATCTTATTAAGATAGTTCCCTTACGAATTTACTTAAATTGTCCACTTTCGAATTTTATGCGGTATGTTGCTAAGTTGATTCTAAAATAAAACACATATTTAATCCACGTCGCATTAAAATATGTTCATATCAACCTATTTCCTGTGAAAGATGAAATTAAATGAAGCTTAACACAAATGTTTACCTTCAAGGATCACGTACGTGAATTATACTTGCAGGATATCTTCGAGTATGACTTTTTTTGTACCCTTTGTGCAATGTACTGAAGAACCACCTGATTAGGGTTTCAGAAAGTTATATCTCCTTTACTCAAAGCCTTTCGTATTTGTTCCCCACTTTCAGGACCCTCTGTAAATTACCGGCTTATGAAAGGTCTTATTTACTTTCTCGAAGTCGGAGAAGATGGCGTGGCAAATGCCGTGTCGTATGCCGTACCATTCATGTGCATATTTGCCTGAATTTTTAATGTTAAAGCCACTAATATTGGTACTCATTTTGAAACGAGCTTACGTTGACCTCAAAATCGTCGTGAAGAGAACATAGCTGGATACAAAATACCCAGCTTTGAAGGTTTTCAACCTTTATCTCTCAGGTTAGCAAACGTGTGTTCTAACCTCTATGGTGGCATGATCCTTGCATTTTGTTTGTAACAATATTAAAGTCCTCAAGCTTGTCCCGATGGTGCCGCATTAGGGAGATGCCTTGTTGCGGAAAAACGCGTAAGTCAACGTGCTGATTGGCGCCGGGTTCTCGTCATTCTGTAGGAGAAAAACACCTCCACATCTCGCGATAAAACATGCACTACACTTATCAGACTAATGTCCTGAGTAGTTGACGCGCCCAGAAATTGCCAGTGGTTGCATGCCACCCAATGAATGTCGAAACTCCCTCACCGCCGGAACTCGTGTCTTGAGGCCTCCCGACCCCAGAACCAGCGACGTTGCGATGGTAACGGCGATGCTGTCTTTACGCAGTCCGTCGTCTTTTGCTGCGCCAACTGCCCAGCGTGTTCCCCGTCAACGCAACACCGGTCCCCGTCCGCCTTCTCGTTGCGCGAGCGAGCCCCGCGCTGTACGTGGACTCTGGCTGAAGGCGGCTTCAACGGCCAGGCGAATTTATCGCCCCTAACCACAGCCGCGCTTGCCTCGGTGGATTAGCGGTCGGGGCGGGGCGGTGGTGGCCCGAAGTCTTGATCTCCCCGCCGCGCCTAGTGACGGCAAATGTGTGCAAAACATCGATACATCACCAAAAGGTTTTCGATGTCAATGAAAACATCGATGTTTTGAATATGATGAAACATGTGGAAGTAAAATGCCCTGGTTCTAATGTGACTCATAACACCAATATAATTTTAAAGTATATTCTTCCCTAAATTTGGCTGTCATCACAATTTTCTTAACAATTTTCCATGTACCCAAGATGAAACATTGTAGTTTAACGATATTAACTCGTTTGAAATAGTAAAAAGTGGTAACAACGCGTGTGAAAGTTTGGGAATAGTAACCGGCTTCGTGCCGCCTGGGGATAGACAACAGTAAAAAAAAAACGTAAAAAAAAGGATTCTTATTGCATCTCTACAACAGATTGCCCTAGGTCGCAGCTTCTTTTTCATATGAGTATCACTATTATCGATTTGGATTGGGGCCCCTTTTCCCCTCTTCTGCTAGATTCCTTCCCCCTTTCTGCTAGACACTTAACCACGGGCGCGCCTGCCTCGGTGGCTTAGTGGCCGGGGCGCGGCGGTTGCGATCTCCCGACGGGGAGCCCTCGCGCCGCACCACAGCGCCACTCGCTCACAACGGGCTTTGGCGCAACTTGCGACGAGCCTTGTGACCCATGACCTCGAGAGTTACGTCGGGAGTTGGCCAACTCCGCCTACGCGATGTCGTTACACGCCGGTCTGTGCCTGCGGTTGCCGAATTTCGCCCGGAGATTTAATAGTGGAACGCTCAACTCCGACAGCGAAGAAAAAAAATTCGGGGATACTTTATTCATGAAATGTTTCGTCCTGAAAACCGCTTATTAAACTATTGTGTAATGAGAAGTCCTTAAGGTAGTAAATTCATTGTGTTGTGAATCCAGGAAAATATAAATATTTTGTATATTGATTCAGAGTATCCTTGCGCTAAGCGCGTAGCGAAAATCAACGCTGACGACGCACTAAAAACTTTTATTGTTTATCACCTCCATACACTATTGATTACTCAATGCGCATTTCGATTTATTTATTTTTATACTTGACACTGAACGGGATGAGGTTTATGCACATTTTTGTAATGGAGTGAAAGAACGTATTTGTGTTTTGTTTTGTTTTGTTGTGTGTGTTTTTCTGGACACGTCAATGATTGGTTGATGTTTCCAGGCACGTTAACTGCTATCTTCATTAGTCCAGTTAGTGTAGTGGATGATTTTATGCCTGGAAGTGGCGATGAGACCGGCGCCTATCTATACGTCGGCTTAAGTGGGATTTCCCCTTCCAAATACCTCCCTCCAGATAGGCACAGCCCAAGCCGAGAAAATCTGTGAGCCCCCTACTCGTCTCCCGACGTGTGTAGTACATGTACATGTTAGTGAGCGTGTGTGTGCGAGGGAAGATGATAGAACCAGGAAGAGGAAAGAAAAATTGCGCGCGGACCGTGTCCCGTTTGTTACGGTACTTCCCCGACATTCACCTGGTATTCATTGGCGAAACTACGAACTAGCGATCAGATCAGTTGCTCGCTAGTATTCTCCCCCAGATAACGGCTGAATTGGACCTAGCTATTACCTCAATTCCGCCACCGCAGAGACTCTAACCCGTCAGAGACGCTCCATCGGTTTGTAATTGTTCCCTGCCAAGCACGATTCCAATTCTGAGGCCCCAGGACAATCGAAGCGGGTCGCGCACCAGGTGCGGAACTGCCCCAGTCTCCGGCTGAGCGCGAGGCGTCTCCCGGCTCTTTCATAACGGCGGCGGCGACGGCGGCATTCAGCGCCGCGTGACAGCTCCGTAGGCAGCGCGACAAATTGCGGCGCCACTCTGGCCCACGCCGCACCACGCCCGCCACGACCGCCCCGCCCCGCCACGCCCCGCCACGCCCCGCCCCAACTTGCCCCGCCCGCTTCGCCCCGCCCCGCCCACGTCGCCCCGTTCCGTCCCACCTCGCTCCGCCCGCCCCGCCCCGCCCCGCCCCGCCGAGACCCGCCATGCCCTGGCCAGCTCCGCCCTGACCCGCCCCGCCCCGCCCTGACCCGCCCCGCCCCGCCCTGACCCGCCCCGCCCCGCCCTGACCCGCCCCGCCCTGCCCAGAACCGCCCCGCCCCACCCCACCTCGCCCCGCATCGATCGCCCCGCCCCGCTCCGTCCCGCCCCACCTCGCCCCGCCCCGTCCCGCCCCGCCCCACTTCCCGCACGCCATCTTTACGTCACGCTGTCCCGCCCGTCTAGCACCACCGTCGCCAGCCGACCGGCCCTTGTCGTTCACGCGCTATCATGACCTGACCGGCCTGCCCCGCGTTTTCCCGTCCGGCTCCTCCTTGCCTTTCTCCGATGTGCCGCGTTCGAACCCATCCTTCCCGATTCGGCTCCATCCTACCCCGTCCCATTCCGCTCATCCCAGCTAGGCGCTGTTCCGATCCATCCCGGCCAGACTCCTTCCCACTCTTAACATTCACATCCTATGCTCTACCCTGATCCATGTATCCCTGCTCTGCTCCGTTTGGCTCCATCCTGACCCATCAGCTTCGTCCTGCTCTGCCTTTCCCACCAGCCCCGTCCTACAGCTCTGCCCTGTCTTTCCCCACTGGCCCCATCCTTCCCCGTTCTATTCCATATTGCTTCCTTGTGCTTCGCTCCCCCCTCTCAGCCCAGCATCGCGCCGTCTCTTTCCATTTTGTTCCGACTGGCTCGGTCACGCTTCGGCTCGTCCCCCCGCATCTTTACGCCCTATTAAGTTCACACCTTCTGTACCATCGTAGCCCATTCTCTCTTGCCTATCTACGCCGAAGCATGGTGTGCCTGGCTTACTCTGCATTACTTTGCCAGCCCCGTCCTATCCCTTTGGGCCCTATACTGCCTCGTCCTACCCCGCCGTGTCCCATCCTACTCCGTCCTGCTCTGTTCTACCCCGTTCTTTCCTGCTTCGCTTCGTTTCTCATCTCGTACGTACGGCCTACACCATCCTGAGTTCACACCGTCTCGCGCACACGTACCTTACCCAGCTCTGTCAACCGGGAACTCCGCATTCTCGAGTGACGCCCTACGTCGACCGGACTAACGACCTCAATAGTTCACACGCCCGAAATAAACACTCACAAGCTCACTCATATACCCACTAGCTACTTCACTTATACATTCTCCCACTCTCACTCCCTCATTCACTCACTTACTCATTCATTCACTCACTCAGTCACTCCCTCATCACTCACTCATTCATTCACTCATTCATTCACTCATTCATTCATTCATTCATTCACCCATTCATTCACTCACTCATTCACTTATTAATTACTTAATTCAATCATTCATTCACTCATTACTCACTTCCTCACTGTCTTACTATTCCACTCGCTCAGTCTTTCACTCCTTCATTCGCTGGCTGGCTGGCTCCCCCGTCGGAGCGGTTCGCGAGGTGCGCGGGCGCCGAGTGGCCGTCCGGAGGAACCGGTCGAGGCTTCGACGCGGCGCCTGCGGAACCTTGGCCGGAGCCTCCCACGCGCCGTGCCTCCAACGCCGCCGCCTGCCTCGCGTGTCTGCGTGCGCGCGCGCGCGCGCGCGCGCGCGTGCGTGCGTGAGTGCGTGCTGTGCGAGGCCGCGCGCCGCCGCGGGGCAGGGCGTCGCGGCGCCCGTCGACGCCGATGCCGCCGCCGCCGCCGCAAACGTCTTGTGGATGACCGCGTCGTCGTATGAGAGACGTGAATGTGGAGTCGCGAGGTCACTTTATCGGTTTCGTTCGTTGATTGCGTGATGTGTGCTACGCTTGTTTCGTGGGGTGACACACGGAGTAGTGATCAGATCTCTTCTAGCTGCAAGGGTTCAAATTCTGCTCGATTCGTGTGGAATTTGGTGTGGACAAACCGAGTTTGCGGTAGGTTTTGTTGGGTTTATTTGATTTATTGATTGATTAGCGATTCTGGGCGCTTCAGCTACTATGGTCATTAGTCCAGTCATTCGTCCCGTCAGTATAGTGCATGTTTTATCACGTTAGGTAGCGGTCACAACATACTACATCTGAATGTATTTACGATTAATTCATTCATACCTGACAGTCGCTGGGGAGAATGATCGTGTTACAGACGGTACTTGAGACTCCGTTCTAAATAAAGTCGATGTTCTTCGTCGCACTTCCACTAAGTCACAGAAGATATTGAATAGCATCCTAAGCTTCTATGTATTCTAACTCGTTTTGCAATAAATTCCGAACGAGACATTGATGGAGGCGTCGGAACTCGAACCCTAGGCCCTTCCGGTCAGAGGCCTTCCGGCAGAGACATTAGTTGAAGGCCTGAGCCACCTAAGCCCGTGCGTTTGTTCGAGGAGCTGTGCTAAAAAATAATGAAGCGCGTTATCGCAAGTTAACGTTTTTCTGGAAACTCCTCTGTTTCCCCACCCACGCAATCCCAGGTTTTAAATAATTCAGTTAATTAAATGTTAGTGAATAAATAATAAATTACATCAGTGAAGAGAATAATGCATAATATGTCAATGAAAACTTTCGCGTAAACCCAATTAATTTCGAGTGTTACGTTGTTTATTCAACCGTTACTCTATTCTGTATCTACAGTTTCGGGAATAAACGACTTCTTCCATGAATGTGTTGGAACTTAGTATCCCAATTTTCCGGTGCGTACGCAAATTGGCGCGGTTTAATGCGTAGCTAATCTGGACAAGTGGGCGTTTTGGGATGCACCATGATGTGCTCAGCGGCATGAGACATTGCGGCAGCATTGTGTCTCGAAACCCTCGCAATGCTGCGTTTTGTAAAATGACATACTGAAAGACATCATGGAGCGCGTATATGTATTTTGATTAGTAATTATGCAATCAATTACGCAAATTACATATATATATATATATATATACTCAAAGTTATTTGTCATAAAATTAATGTTCGCGAGGGTTTAATAAATGTGCTTTCTCTGAAGCACATTTCGAATGTATTAGAGCGTTTAAAGACGATGATTCTTCAGGAAATACTCGTAAATGACTACTGAATGGGAAAGTTAAATGTAACGATTCTCACGGCCTTGTCGTACAACTCATTTCTACTTACTGTATCATTATCAACAGATCTCGTCGTTGACAACAGGGATTTGAGAACGTAATCCACTCATTAACTCACACACCCATTAACCAGATTCCAAAGACACATTTTCAGTCTCGTAACTTACAGAAAATTGCTTTTAATATTTAATGTCTTAGCCGAGTCGGGATTTCAAATCTCGAAGCTCACGACGGAATTCCGTGAGTTCGGAGAATAACGACATGCTTTGAAAAGGCGAAATAAAAATAAATTAAACCGTTTGGATGTGGAAAAATTAATTGTAAATGGATTCGGAGTGTTATAGGCAGGAAGAAACACAATAAAATCTTGACGTAGATTCAGTTTTTGAAGAAGTGTACTACTAATGCATTACGTGCTTAAAGCCATTTATTTTAACGTGTATTGATTGATTAGTAGGTCAAGTCCTAAACAAAAAAACTATTCACAATTAGTGATGCTTGGTTAATAACGATTATAGAGTGAAGTAGTTACCATATTCCATTGACACTACTAAGTAATGTCAGTATATTTTATATTTTTGAAACATTGAATGAGTATTATTTTTCGAGAAATGACTTCTTTTCTCAAAAAATATGTAGTAATAAATATATAATATATATTTTTATTGAAGACATTTTTATAATTTATCAAACTTATAGAGCCCTTTTTTAGTCACCGCCCGTGTTTTGTTATTGTAAGCCATTTAACAGGTGTTTATTCCTTTGAAATTTGGTGTCGACTTAAAAGAAATCAGAAAAATTGTATTTCCTAATTTCTATAATTGCATCCAAGACAATACAAATTGTACTTACTTCTTTAATTGTTAAAAATACAAACTTTATTTACGAACAATTTTGTTTATAAACAATTAGACGTAGTGAAGAAACGTTTCCACAATCATAAGTGAATCTCGGAAATATCCAAAATGGAGTTACCAAACAATTGTTAACCTGAAAAATTACATGTTCAACGAAGAGGACATTTCATTTTCACGGACAAGAGCAAAACACGTTTGAAACAAAGACTAGACAAAAAAGAAACCTTGTGATACCTCTGAATCTGCGCAACAATCCTTATTATCAGAATTTTAAAAAAAAAACACGTTTGATCCGGATACGGGAGTCACGAATTTTAACTTCACGCCATGGGGTCCCTGTGCTCCTACCCAAATCACCTGTGAGAGGCGGACGACAAATCACAGCGAATGCTTGGCGTTGGCCATGACCGAGACTGACCTTGAAAATGACCTTGCCAAGGACCCTTCTTCTGGACCGACCGTGACCGTGATCACGGCAGCAACCGCAACCGCAGAAAGAATAATTCTGGGAAAATTCCAAAATAGCGAGAGGCACAGTCACAGGAACCGCAACAAAATTGTATTTTATCGAGACTTTACCAAACATTCAGGTACGTAACATACGTGCTAAAAGATTGCATTTCTGCAATGACGTCGTTAATACTGAAATTTTCTAAGTTTTAGGATCACTTCTTGGTTTTAAACTTTTAAAAAGAATAAAAAGCGAGATTTAATGTTTTAAGTATACGAAGTTGTGTATAAGAGATGTGGAAAATTATTTTGGACCGCGATAACTCACGAAAAGCGTTAGCTGCTGTAAAAACAGTATTTGTTACTTTTACAATTTTTGAAAATTCAGAAAGTTAATCGAAAATGTGACCGTCAATATTTTTAAGCGCACTTTTCTGTCCCAAATAGAAAACAATTAAAGAAAAAAATTTGAGAAAAAAATATAAATTGTCGTTACTTCAAGCAGAAATTAGAACAAAACTACTTGTTTCTCTAAAAATATAGAAGGTGTTATTAAGTTATATTGTTTTCAATGTTTTGAAAATTTTCAAAATGTTGTTTCAAAAGGCTTCTGTAAAGATTTCTCAAAAATCAAGATGTCAGTTTCAAACTGGCAGAGCCTCGTGTTGGGCCAGATGGATGAAAAAATATCAATTTTGGAGAAATCATCTAAACAATTTAAGTGCTAGCATTGATGACAGACAGACGTTTGGCCGTAAGCTAATTTTTCGGTTTCAAGGACTCACAAAACATGGATTCTGACTAAACGTGTTAAAAGGAAGTAATTTACTACACATAAGAACAAAAATTATCTACTTTTTGCTATTGGGGGCCACAATACGAGTTTTCTATCGGAAAATCACAGTTTTTGCCGCAGCATTACAATAATTTCTCTATGCTACGTTAGTAGTATGCGAGAAAGCATATGTCGACTGAAATATCCAAATTGGATATTTGGTCAAACAATTGGTAACCTGAAAATTTATATGTTCAACAAAGAGGACAATTCATTTTTACGGACGAGAGCAAAACATATTTGAAACGAAGACCCAAATGAAACCTTGCGGTACCTCTGAATGTGCGAAACAATGTCACAGAATTCGTATGTGAATGGACAATATTTACTCTTAACCCAAAGCGATTGTGTTGTGAAAAGTAGAGAATAGGAAATTTCTGCAAATTATTAGATCAGGAGAATCTTCGCAATTCAATTTCATTCTAACTAACGCTTCCGGGGTCAGGAGCTTTCCGTTCGGAGTTCGCGTGAGTCAATTGCTCTAAAGGGGGCGTGTCGCTCTCACTTGCCGCAGCATGCAAAGTTCTTATGCAGGCGACACGCAAGGAGGACGTTGCAATTCACAAAGTTTCAGATTTTTTATTTTATTTTAATTGCGTCGTTATAAATATCCGAGTATTAGAGATGTTTTTATTGACAGAAAAGTTCGATAATAAACGGGAGTGCTGGTTGGAAAATGTAGGTTTACGTAAACATCTCGCCTATTAAATCATAAATAAATATTTGTTTCCTCTCAATTAATTCTTGGAATTTGTTATTTGTTGTTAATAAATGTAAACTCTTTTATTTTCTGGAATGTAATTGTAAATTCCATTCCAGAATTACATCAAAGTTAATTGACAGACGACAATCAATAAAAAAATAATAACATCTACTAGATATGAAATTGCCGCAAAAGTCGTAGGATACAGAGAGCAAGATGAACTAATTCTTTCAATTACAATAAATGCGAACACCGACACATTAAATAATACACATGTGTATATTGTTTACCAAAATTGTAAATAAAAGTCACTGCGTAGCCTCTGACGGAGAGGTCATGGGTTCGAGCCTCAATGGTGGCAGAATTTTCGACACTGGCTACCTAGCTAGGTCGTATTCAGCCGTTGTTTGGAAAAGAATTCTAGAGGCGGCTGCTCTGAGCTTCTCTGTAGTTTTTCGGGATTTTTCCAATCCAGCACCATGTGAATACCGGAGTAGTACTATAACAAACGGGCCACGGACCGCTCGCGATCTTTCATTCCTCTTCCTCATCCTATCCTCACCCCCCTTACTCACACATGCTTATACTAACATGCATTACACTACTCCACATGCCGAGAGACCGGTCGGAAGTTTAAAGGTTCTGCCGGCTGGGGCGGTTCCCCGCTGGTGGATGATACCTGGTTGGGGAAAACCTCGCTGGTCATAAGTCGGCGCCGGATCTCGCCATCCAGCGGGAGATGATCACCTCATCCTCCTGAGCCAAAAACGTGCACTACACTTACGGACCAACGGCCTTAGCCATTGATGAGGCCGGAACTACTAATCAATCACAGAAAGAAGTGCAACTGTGTTATGTGCGTGAACGCTCGTCAGGTGCACCGCTGGAAGACTTGCGATGTGACACCCTTCCCCTCTCATGTCGGCAACCAGAGACGTCGAGAGACAGATCGGGAGCTTAGAGCTTGTCCCGGCGGTGGCGGTGCCCAGCTGGTGGGAGATAACTGCTAGGGAAAAACCCCGCTAGCCGACGTAAGATCGGTGCCGGATCTCGCCATACAGCGGGGAAAGATACTCGTCAGCTCCCAAGAGAGAAAAATGCATCACACTTTTTCGGACTAATGACCTTAGAAGTTGACGTGCCAGGAATCATTATCAATCAATCACGATTATTACTATTTTTTCAGCGTTTGGTAACATTTTCGCATTTTTAGCAATCGCTAAAGCCTACCATCTCTAGCTATGCGACACCCTTATGTTCGCGTGGCGGGTTCGCGTGGGCTCCTCCGCTGCGGTGCCGAAGAGGGCGTGGCAGTTGCATGCAAAGCGCCTCGCTGCTGCAACAGGCGCTTCCAGGAGAAAGGCGGCACGCGAGCGATAGCGCCGCCGCGCCGCCAGGGGGCGTGCGTTCACACCGCGCGCGCCCTTTACCCGTTCAAGCTCCACGGGCGTTCACCTTGGAGTCGCTCTCGGTTGTCAGAGTACGTTTAGCGTCACTATTCCACTCGCCAAATTAAAACAAATAGTTATTAAGATTAAGTTTTAAAATGGTTGTCACAATAAAATTCTATTTACTTGTTGTTTAGGCCATTATTGTAAATTATGGACAACCACAATGATAAATGCCAAAACAATTTTCACATAATAATTTTATTCCTTTGTGTTACGACAACATACTAAATATTTTTCGACAATACCACCTCCATTTTTTAACATTAGGATCAAACCTTTCTGAATGCACCTTCAACTATCTCCTAATTTCCGTTATTCCTCCACTATCAACGGCTCAATTTAAACGTTCAACTGTAAAGTGGCTCGCCAGCACTCCACCACTTCTTTTAATATTCAGATATGTTTCTCTATAATTTGTAAATATTGTATAGTTTTTGTATATATTAATTTTAGTTTTCTTTTATAACAGGAGAGCTTTCTTTGAATGGGATACAGTATAAATTTATTTGTTATTTTTGTAATTTTGTGTAAACCATTTCGGCTTCATGAAAAATTTTTTAAATAAAATTTTCATTTGTACCTGATGAGGGAGACAAAACAGTCTCCGAAACGTCGTAGTGATACAAGTGAATAAAATCATGAAAAAAAATGTGGCACTTATCATTGTGGTTATCCATAATTTAAAATAAGAGACCAAACAACAAGTAAATGAAACAAATAGTGTTTCACTATACATATAAAATACCTCCATCAGAGCGGTGTACATGAAAATGTTTATTGCTTTTTCTATCCATTTTTTCTTGCCGTTTTTCCCTGCCGACAAATCATAAAAATTGACTTATATATCTTAGGCGGTATACATCGATGTCCAATGTCAATGTCAATGCATCTACCATAACCTCTTTCATTTTACCATATTTTCAATATTTGGTACACTTTAGAATTCGGTTGGACATAATTTAATTCGTGAAATAGTCTTATTAAATACCACTCGTGCTTTGGAAATTCTCAGATAAATAAAGTAAAGTAAACGAAAAGTGTCGGGTGCAATCTACTCCCGCAAGAGCGATGTGCTGTTGCGCGGCGCGATGAAGCTTAAAAAGATAAAAAACATATGATAATAATTACAAGAATTAAATTCGGTGGTTACCTCGGAAATTGAATGTAAATCCTTGTCGATGGGTAAATATAAATAATCATTCACAATAAAAATGTATTTACACTAAATTCAGATATATATTCCAACACACGTGATCCGAGGTATTTTTTCCTCGTCTTAAGTACTACCCAAGGAACATGGTACAAAACAAGATTGCACATGCACCCTTCCCGGTGCCATTTTGTGCTCAGGGCGATTTTGGAAATAAGCTAGGGTAGTCATAGTCCACCTAATCCTAGTAGATGTTGGTCTTCACTCAAGTTATCTATAGCGAAATCGCAAATAAAGTAATGAATTGTAATATTGGTTCTTCTAATGTACCACTTAATGGATTAGCAGATTTTGCTGTTGTGAATGCACAGAAATTTGCAAGAAGGATCTTTATTTAATAATATTATATTATTATTATTGATTAATTTTTTAACGTTGAAAGAAAAATAATGTGATTATTTAGACATATATAAATTAGTCTCTACGGCCATAGTGTCGGTGAATATTGTTAGATGGGCATTTTAAACTCATCCTGCTCTTCCTCAATTCAACAGTTGGCAAAGTATACAGCTGAGCCAGCAGATCAACAAATTTTTAGCTACTTGTCTGCAATGCGGGTTCGTTGTACCGGAAATAAGTGAAAAATCAAGAATTCGCAACTCAGGTGTTTCAGTTGTAAGTTGCTGATCATAAAACGACAACTTCTCTCCAATCGCTGCTCGAAGGACAGGTAATTTAGATCTTAAAGCCGCAGCTTAAATCTTGAACGGCTTCTCGTTCTACGGATAAAAATGGAATCGTCAGTGAACCATTACTGGAAACTACGTAATTGCTAACCGTTTGAGACATCCTGTACTTTGAGCTTTCACTCCTCCGGAAAATAAATGTAATTATGTAAAAGTGTTTATTTCCTCGTAAAAGATTATATCTAGTAGGTATGAAACTTTTGTATTAATTTCGTGATCTTAAGCATTTTCAAAAATCTAAATGAAATTTTTTTTTTCGCGGTGCTTTTTCGATAGTCACTTTCACAATCTTATTAATGTTTAATATTGTCACAGTACCTCTTTAAGGCGTCCGGGTATTAGATTTATTTTACATACTCTTGTAGGCTCTACTCGTGGCTTATCGAAAAGCTATTAAAGCTGACTTAACCTAAGATGGTTACAGACTTTTTGGTTTTGTATTTTACGCAAATAAATGGAAAAAATTATGATAAACAATTACGCAGGATGATAAAACTTTTTTAATTTTCGCGAGAAAGATAAAGTACTCAGTTCTCCATCGCTTGTAAGGTAACACCTTCCTCCCGTAGATAAAATATATTTTTATCTTGTTTAGAAAATTGCTAATATTTACTAAAACGTATAGCTGGCACTTACGCAGACAGGTGGCTGCTTAACAAAGAGACAAGGTATGTAGTTTTAATCCAGTGTTTCGGGTGTGTTTATGGCTTTAGTAACAACGTGCAAATCACTTTCACAAACTAAACATCGGACTGAACACCTGACCACATACGCATACACACACACACACACACACCAAACACACACGCGCGCGCGCGTGCATCTGATTCTTGTTCGTGTGTAAGGAAATTTTGCTGTCTCCCAGGAGATAACAATATTCAATGCGTTAAATCTACAAACATTTTCTGCATTTCTAGAAATCAGAATGAAACAAGTGGCGATACTGATGTATCTCGTTTATACAGAAAAGCTGGGGAGGAAGGGTTATTTCAGTATTATCTTCAGTCTAATTTTGATTTCTAGGGATGCAAAAAATGACTTATTTTTCACATGTATGAACATATTGTAAATACACATTTTTATAAGACAGGATGATAAAAATGAACACACATTTGATAAATATCTACTTTTCTACTTTTGAGCGATAGTAGTATAAAGTTATTATTTTTTATAGATATTTTGAGATATTGGACATTCAGAAGGAGTATATTTGTTTAATTTGCGTTTCACCGAGTAAGGAGATTGTTTGTTCATGTTTGCTTTTCTACACCTTTGCACCATCGGTGGAGAACTTCGTTGAAGTCGGGAGCTTCGAGTTGGACCGGGAGGAGACGTTCTTACTCGTCGCAGTGTTGTTGTGTTGGCCACTGCGTCGTGGTCAAACACCCTGGGCACGCGGGCTGCTTCGCGTGACTGCTCGCCGGCAGCTGCATTCGTTGCACGCACCCTGCTCTGCCTCGCCTCATCCCGCTCCACCAGGCGCAGTTTTCCCCGCCAAGCCTCGTTCTACCCGACCCGCCTCGTCCCATCCCGACCCGACCCGACCCGACCCGACCGGCCTTGACCCGACCCGACCCGACCCACACTGACCCATCCCGCCCCAACCCCACCCCGCCCTGACCATCCCCGACACGCTCTGCCCTACCCGACCCATCCCGGCCCGTCCTGACCCGGTCCGTCTCGATCGGGCTCGAACCGTCCCGTCCTGTCCAGACCCGTCCCTACCCATCCTGTCACGTCCTGACCTGTCCCGCCCCATCGGTCCCCGTGCGTCCCTGCCCGTCCCCGCCCGCCTCTGCCCGTCCCTTCCCGTTTCTTCCCGTCCCTTCCTATCTCCGCCAGTCCCACACGTCCCTGCCCGTCGCGCCTCGCCTGCACCATCGCCGACCCGACTCGCTCCCACATCACCTAATCATCCTGCCCTGTCGTGCCGCGCCCCGCTCCACCACCTACCACCCCGCCCCGCGCCCTCACTCGGTCCCCGCCTGACCTGCTCCGTACGCTCCTAACTGACCTGCCCCGCCCCGTCCCACTCCACCCCACCTCTCTTTCCCTCCCCCTCCGGCCCGCGCGCCTTCACTTTTTTCGCTCCCTCTCCTTCCCTCGCGGGCAGGTGCGTGGGACAGATGGCGCCCGCACGCAGCAGACGCATCACGCGCCACCTGCACGCACACCCCCACCCCTCCCCTCCCCTCCCCTCCCTCCCTCGCGTCTTTTGTTTTTACCTGTCCGCCGAGAATCGGACGCGTGCTTTGTGGCTTGGGATAGACGCATCGTCATGTGGGTTTTACGTCGAAACTCGTTGGGAGAGAGAAATTGGTTGTGTGGTGGCTTACTTCAAAATAGGAGCCTGACAACCTAAACATTTTTCTACTTTACGTTTGATGAAGTATCTCCAGACTAGCACTCTGTTTGCAAACGTTCAGGACGAAAAAAGTACTCAATGTTTCATGCAGTTGTGAGCGAATTTAATAAATGGCAATGTTTTTAAATGTCTTTTATAATATTATTTTTAAATCTATAACGAATATTATTTTTATTGTTTTTAATTATAAGTTGAGCCGAAAATCAAATTGCAGATTACGCTATACAGAAAGTACATTTTTGTTAAACAGAAAGTTATCTTTTTAAGAGGAGTCTTCAAAAGGTGTTTGAGCATGAAATTGTGAATTTATTCATGAAAAAGGACGCAAAAATTCAACGTAAATCATAATAATACAAAAAGATACTTGCAAAAGCCCCCGAACTTACACGACCATCTTCATTTCCTGTTAATTATTTTAATACATGCATCTAAAGCACCCTGTTAAAAATATATCTCGAGCTTCTGTGTCCCTTTAATCGTGTCAGCGTGTGAATTTATATCCGTACGTTACATGCTCCGAATTCCCGAGAACAGGCTGATTTCGTCGGCTTCGTGTGTCGCAGTGTGGGATTCTGGAGTTGGGCCAACCACCGGAGCTCGAGGTATGCGATTTTCTGGTCTTCAGAGACCAATGCCCTCCGGCCACGGTCCGAAGAATCACAGACCCCCCTGGAGTTCAATTACACGGTTTCGTTATCGCAGATTGGTATGCTGTGAATGACTTTTGTTGCTCTGTTTTCCATGGGACAAAAAATTGACTCGCAAACATGTTTCAACATTTCGAGCAGATGTTTAAATCACATTATTTATTCATTCGTGACTCGGCAAATGTTTTTTGAATCGTCATCCACCACCTCTTTAAAAAGAGAAAAGGCAACTGTCTACTTGGGTCAGTTACTCACGTTTATTTTGGTATGCATTTCTTGTTTGCTATAATTCCTTATATGTTCTGTTTGTAATTTATCTCACTCCGACTTTCATTTCACCGTGTTCTTTCAGTAATTTTCAGTAATTCGGTAATTCAGTAATTTTCGGCAATTTTTTCACTAGGCTTTCAAGAAAATATATCTAATCTGTACGTTTTGATGCGAGTTTAGTATCCATATGAAAATGACTGGTCTTAAGGAAGGTTCACGCCCTGTGTAGATACCTCAGAGACTCATTCCTCGGTCCTTGAGTAGGAATTCATTCCTTCATTGTGTTACTTAACAGAGCTGAAACAAATATTTATTCAATAATTGCATTCAAGATAATTAATAATTATATTTTGTTTGTTTCATTCACTAAATAGCAAATCTTCTAATTCTCTATCTTTTTTCACATTTATATAAATAACTGTAGTGTTCATTGATATTTCTTTGTTTATTCATGTACCAATTTTGTTTGTTCGTCCATTGTCATCATTGTAGAGCCATTGAAGATGGAATGAAGTACTCCCGAAACACGTGTATGGCTGTCTTCTTTTTATTAAAATGTATATTGTAATATACTATTTTGTGGTTGATACCTCCACAATTCTTAATTAGTAAACGTTATTGAAAGTTCTACAGTCACTGAACAGCAACAACAAAATGAACACACGTATTTTAATCTCGTGCTAATTTTGTATTTTCGTTGTGATCTTTGGCTGCCGATATTCTGCTTCTTTTGTTCTGCTTGCATTGAAGATGTAATATCTAATAAGATCATCTTAGGTTTTTGTACAACACAAAATGAAAAATAGGATATAATTCTTGAGAAAATGTGAAAGCTTTCGTGTTGCTGGCCTCGTGTGTTGCATTTTTGGTGTTAATGAGTATATTTGGCGCGTGTGTGTGTGAGGTGGGGGGGGGTCCGAACACAAACTACCCCTCCCCAATCACCAGGAATACTCACTGGATACGACCTTCACAGTTACCGGGACACTGCAGAACATTGTTCCTTCCTCTACGTCCCTCTTTTCCCATCTCTTCCTCCCTCCCTCCCTCCCTCCCTCCCTCCCTCCCTCCCTCCCTCTCTCTCTCTTTCTCTCTCTTTCTTTCTCTCTCTCTCCTTCTCTCTCTCTCTCTCTCTCTCTCTCTCTCGCACCGGCATAGGTAGCTCAGGGCATGATTTGTTCCATTGATGTCACTGCGGTGCCTCTGTCCGGTACGTTCTAAGGTTCCAAGAGACCCCTCGTTGGCAGGGTTTTCGACTCCAGCTACATAGGTCGAATTCAGTAGCTGTCTGGAGGAGAATTCTAGTGGCTCCGATGGGTAGTTTTCTGTGCTTTCTCCGATCAGCAACAAGCGAATGTCGGAGTAGCACTTTAAGATACGGGCCACGGACAGCAAGCGATCATTCCTCCCCTTCCTTGTCATATCTTTATTCCTTCATTACACACATACACTTCCTATCACATTGTCGGGATACCAGTCAAAAACTTTCAAAAAAGTCTACAGTGGGTGCTTACACCTAGTCCCGGCTGGGTTTGCGCCCCGCTGGTGGGAGATACCTGGTTGGGGAAAACCCCGCAAGCCGACGGGTAGGTCCAACGGGGATAGTAAACCGCCATATCGCTCTATAAAAATATACACTGTACTTACACTTACGGGACTAATGACCTTAGCAGTTGACGCGTTCAGAATCAATAATCAATCAACCTCTCTCTCTCTCCCTCCCTCCCTCTCTCTCTCTCCCTCCCTCCCTCTCTCTCTCTCTCTCTCTATCTCTCTCTCTCTCTCTCTCTCTATATATATATATATATATATATATATATATATATATGTGTGTGTGTGTGTCTTTCTCTATCTATCCTTTTCCATTTACAGTGTCTCCCGGCGTCCTTCTCTCTCTTTCTCTCTCTCTCTCTCTCTCATCCCCTCCCCGCCCGCCCCACGCGCCTGCGGCCTCGCGGCCTGGGGAGTGCGAGAGGGAGAGGGGGCAGGCGCTCGCGGCGTATTTTTAGTTCGCTCTTCTCCAGCGGCCGCGAAGCCGCCTCTAAATCACTCCCGGGGCCTCTGCCCAGGGCGGCGCGGCGCCGCAGGCACGCCACTGCACAGCGAGGGCGGCGCGCCTCCATGAGGCTGCTACGGCAGGGGCAACGGAAGGCTTGGTGGATACATCGATTATTTTGTATTTGAAACTGATTTGAATTGGATTGGATTGGATACATTGATTATTTTGTGTTTTTTATTTGAAATTGATTTGCATTGGATTGCGTTGAATTGCATTGGATTGCATTGAATTGCATTGAATTGCATTGGATTGAATTGGATTGAATTGGATTAGATTGGATTGAATTGGATTGAAATGTATTTAATTGGATTGAATTGAATTGATGCCCCATTTTACGTGTCGAGACTCAGGCCATGAGGCCTTATCTTCGATCTGACCACACAAATTTCGCTACGCTTCTTTTACCAACTGGCTAAGAAAGGGCGTAGTCCCGTAAGTGTAGTGTCTGATTTTCCCCGAGAGATGGTGGTAATCTCCTACGCTATATATTGAGTTTCGTCGCCACCGTACCGTATGCGAGCGGGATTTTCCCTAGTGTTCCCTTCCCAGGTATCTCCTATCATGGGACACCGCCCCAGCCGGGTCAAGCTCTAAGCTTCCGACCGGCCTCCCGACATGTGTGGTAGTGTAGTTCATGTAAGTGTGTGTGGGTAAGGATAGGACAAGGAAGAGGAAGGTAAGATCGCTCGCGGTCCGTGGCCCGTTTGTTATGATACTGCTCTGACATTCGTCTGATGTTGATCGTAGAAACCAAAATATAATACCGATCATAGCAGCCGGTCGCTAGAATTATCCTCAGGACAGCGACAGAACTCGACCTAGCTATGTATATAGCTAGCGTCGAAAATCATGCCACCGTCGGGACTCGAACCTAGGACCGGGGAAAAGTATATAATCGCCAAAACGTGCGCAAATGATGCAGACAATTTAAAAGCGGACGTACAGACGTCCACGAAGAGCGTGCCGAACGGCAATTGGTTTCAGACGAAACAATTGCCAACTGGAAAAAGCAATGCTTAAAGTTCGATGGGTGTCTGTTCGGGAGCTCGCAACTTGACTTCTGATGGTAGTAAGACCACTTTAGACAAGATTTTGACATAGAAATTGGGGTACCACAACATCTGCGCGCAAAGCAGGCCTCTAAAATGCTTACGCATCATGGGATACAGTAACACACGCCCACACACACCCTACTGGGAAGTATGTCCGGGCGTACACGCCCCAAGTGACTATCATCTCTACCCTGAATTGAAGAAACAACTGGGTGGGAACGAATTTCAATACCGATGAGAAGTTGAAAGATGAGATCGTTTAGCACCCGGAAATGATTTCCTGTAGACTTTTTTGCCCTTTCTCTGTGTTTTTTAGACTCTTGTGACCGAATTTATGAGAAATGTATTTACTGTTGTTTTCAGTGATCTGTAACTAACATTGACGAAGAATTCGTGTGCAAGCATTACATGTACGGTTTGGGATACGGCAATGACGTTTGTTAGTAACACGCGCGTATGTGATGTCTAAAGGGATTCTTCGCCATTGTGAGAACACAAGCGTTTTACATGTCCACCAAATATCGAGGACTCCTGAAGTGTGTGAATTAGACTTCTGAACACGATGAACAGATGCACTCTTGCACGTCTGTAGCAGCCTGTCGGCCACTTCTCACTATTCCAACGTAATGTTGTAACGAACACGTTCAATACGTAATGCGTAAGACATACTGTCGCCAGCATTCAGTCATGTGGACATAATTTGGAGCATTGCTCATGGTACATGAAGACGGTTTCAAACTAGTAAGTCTGATAACTCTCTAATTAAGCACTTCCGGTCATAAGGTGTAATGAACTTCATATCTCAAAACGAAGAATAAAGAGATGACAAAGAATGTTTCAATTCGAAGAATATCCTGAAGTTCTGTTCTTGACATTTGTTACACTGTATTACAAATCTCAGTATGCCAACAGCCCAAGAAATATCCAGGAAATACGATTGAAGAATCAACACATGGAAAATGCATAGCAACCATGTGGGTTTAAACCTTCTCCACAGAAACCCTGAAATATCGCGCCTCATTGGAATTTCTTCCCTCCAGCTCCCTTATAGCTTTTATACTTACCATACAATCAAACAAGTTTCTTTTTTGATCTGCTTTTCTTCTAATGCTAATTACTATTTCGTTATTCGTCTTGAACGAATGTCACGTAACCGTACCGAAGGAAGCTACAGTTCATTTTTTGGAAATAATTTCATAGAAAATAACGACGAGGATATTGTATTTACTAATTATTTACATTGTGGAGGATATTGTAATTTTTCATTGTGGGTAATTTGCAAAATGTAATTGTGTGTCGTGAGAGTTAAAGTATCATTGTTACTTTATTGATCTACCCTCACGACACACAATTTTATAACTATGAGGTCAAGATCAATACGGGAATATAAATAAAAGAATGTGTAATAATTGTCGGTGTAAAGTGTACAAATTGTGATATTACTATTATTTGTTTTTTTCGTTATTCCCACGTTGTATTTTAATTTTTTCCTTTTTGTTCGATCATTTTGGTTACGTTGAATTTTGGGGTTTTAAAAATGCTGTTATTAATGTACTAACGTACACCTTCTCTTATTGACTTATTCTCTGATGAGGATTCCAAATTGGGAATCAAACGCGATGGTGATTGGTGGCGCGATCAGTGATATATTTACTGCGTTATGTGGAAGTGTTAAGTTATTATTGTTAACTAGAAGTGTTGATGACAGTAAAATGTTTTAGGTCATTTTAGGTCTGAACAAAAAGAATTGTAACTATAGTTTCATAGATCGGGAGTTCCTGACGGAGGCTGTGGCGCAATCGAGATTTTCATGGGGCATCAGCTGCGTTAGGTCGTCCATCACGTGTGACCGCTGAAGCTAATGGAAAGTTTAAGCCAGCGGAGTTGTGAAGCTACAACAAGTGCAAAATTTTTACGATGAAGTTAAGGAAACTTGCTTTAGGGTCTGGTTCGTGGGGGTTAAACTCAATAACACAGAGCGCGATAGCATACGTAGTTACGAGTCCCGGTTCAACTTTTTTACTCCACAATGTCCTCTGTTGGAGACCCAAAAGAAGCTAACTTTTCGACACAAGCTGGGTCAGACGAAGCCAGTACGAGGATGCAGAATTCTAGAGAATGGCAGCTCTGATCGGTCGCCCCTGTGGCTTCTTCTGTACATCACATAAGCTGTGTTGGGAGATGACCCTACCTGAATCAGAATTCTAGATTCCGGCTGCTCTCATCAGAAGTTTATATTCAGTATAGGTACAGTATAAGATGGGTCGCATGATGTCATTGCCTGGAGAACCCTGGAGGTCGCATGGTCCTGTCGGTCGTCTTCATGGCTTCTTCTGTTTAGTTTCAGTGGGATATACAAACAAAAGCTGGACCGGACAGAGCTTCTGTTTGAATGGGAGAGGCCAGCTGCTCTGATCGGTCGTCTCCGTGACTTCCTGTGTTCATTGGTATTGTGGTGAGATTTCGTTGGCATTTACAATGAAATAATTATGAGTCGTCATTCCCAACAATATTGTTATTTTCTGTTCTCTCATATAATTATTCCTCTGTTCAGTTAAAGTGGGCTGTATTAGCTGTGTCGAAAGACACCTCTGCCTGTATGAGGATTCTAGAGGTAGGCTACTCTGATAGATTCAATGACATGAAAACTTAAGGGTTTAAGATGCATCGTTTCCGAGTTATTTACGATGGTAGCGTTTGTTGCAACGTAATATGTGGTGCGTGTGGCTTCGAGACCTTCGAACTTGATTGCTTCGCCTTAAATGTGTTTGATGTAGAACTGGTGTAATTCCCTCTCCAACTGTAGCACACTTGCAGCATGTATCGATGGTTTATTATAAATGTTTAAAAAAATTCCTTCAAAAAAAGGGAAATCCCGGTTTCTAAAAATGGATGGCGACTCAAACCCTGAGTTTCTCCACAAATGATTTCAAAACTCTTGCATTTCCTCTGATGCAAGAGGTAAGTGTTGATATTTCAAGGACGCTGTAGGGAGATTAGCACAGTGTGAAAATGACCATTTAATGTTGAAACTTGGCACGTTTACATTTTTACACTGAAAGATGAAGACCATGAAAACGGGATATTTTTCGAGGCTGGAGTTTTTCCAGACATCCTGAAACCTCCTGCGCAGGAAGCGAGAAATGTTGTTTTTCGATCTTCAAAGGAAGTCAGGAAATATTCAACTCATTTTAGCATATTTCCTCGTGTGACTTGGCGAACATTTCTGATATAGTTTATGTGTGTTATGCATTTATTATTTGGAATATTCGAAAAGAATAAATAAAATAATTAAAATAAATCTTGCAGAAAAGAAAATACTTTCAATGTGTGTTTATGTGTTTAGTGTTTATATCTTTCTAAGGAATTTTTTGTTCAGATCCTCTGCAAAATGTTCAAGTGGATAAAATCGCAAATCTCATAAGCATTTTTTTCTTGTAATGACACTTCTTCAGTTTCATGTCAGTCATCAATGATCTTGTCTGCAAATTAACATTTTCGTCGTAAATATAATTAACAGAAGATCAGTAAGAAAAAAACATCTACAACGCTAAAGAAAAATGACAGTTTAGTATCATTTGCAAGACACTGTCATCACAAACTCACAAGTCCTGCATAGGAAAATACACCAAACTGCTATCAAACAGATTTAGGGCAAAAAATAGAAGTTCGCAGATCATGGTAAGTTCATAGTAACATGGGATACAGCAAGTAGATATTCACCTCACAACACATGTTTTCTTCCAACATACTTTCCCATTATGCGTCATCATAGGAAACATGCGTCCTAGGCCTTTACGACCAGGAATTCGTGTTCCAAATGTGACTGAGTTAATTTAGAAAATGAGAACGTATTATTTGTAAATTTTTGGAAGGCACTAAACTGACACAGTAGCACGTATTTTCAGAAACATTCAGTGCTGGGTAACAGCATGATGACGTTTTCACTTTTAAAACAACGATTTAGGGAGTGTTAAATGTATGCACGAGTATTTAAATACTAATGGGTAAAATGTAACTTGAACATTCGTTCTAAAATTTGATATTACCCGATTTTGTGCTTGATACTTTGCTATGGACTATATTCCATTCCATTAGTAGAAAGTCTGTATTTAAATAATAACGGGGGAAATTGCAACTCGAACATTCGTTCTAAAACATGCCGTGGCCTGCTTTTCGTGCTTGATACTTCGCCGTGGCCTGTATTCTATTCCATAAGTAGGAAGCCAGCTATACGACCGCGAGCCGCCCCAATCCCGAAGTGCGAACGGCAATTGGCGAAGAGCTTAAAATAAGTTGAAGCCGGGCGGGGGCGAACACGTGTAGAGTGGTTTAGCTTCACTGCGAGGCAAACGGCGCCGAGCGATGGCAGCGCTCGAAACTAGTGTTGGCAGCTGAGTGCGGCTGGCCGCCGGTCGACCGCCCGCCCGCCCGCCCGCCCGCCCGCCCGCCCGCCCGCCAGATGTGGCAGTGTCTAATTGCTAACTCGGCATCCACTCCCCACGCTTTTCAGTGCTAGAGTTTTTAAAATGCTTTTTTTTTTTTTTTTTACTTTTCGCAGATCCGAAAATATTTTGGTATTTGCTGTTGGACGTACAGACTTAGAATTAAAGATAAAGATAAGATAAAGGTACATTTATTTGAACTGCAAATGGGCATAACCCTGTGCAGCTAATTACATAAATAAGATAATACAGCTAACATGCAAATTATATAATAATAATAACAATAATAATAATAATAATAATAATAACATTAATAATAAATATAATAAGGATATAAAACTGTCTAATTCATAAAACATTTAAAATTACCTTCAAAAAAAAGAAACATCATAATCAAACTCCGCACTGAATTTTTGTTCAACTGCACTTCACTACACTTTACTTCGCTACACTTCACTATGACCCTTTAATTACTTCCTATATAATTTCGCTGTTCTACACTGCACGACATCTCACTTCACAATATATTACTGACGCATCGCTCTACAACCTGCTATTGTCAGCTATATGGTGAAGAACATAGTATCTTGTACTCGCTGTTTTCTCGTGGATAGTGGCGTATTTTCAGTGATAGGGAATGATGTTACGTTGTTGTCCTTGGACAATAAAGTTGTATTGCACTCGGTAGCTGCTATTTGTTGACAGTTCTCTGCCCTCGCCAGTTCGCCAGGTACTGTCGTCTATTAATGCTAATTCAGTATCCACACCCCACGCTTATTAGTGTTAGAGTTTGTGTTTCTTTTTTTTCATGAAACCGAAAGTATTACGCTATTTGCTGTCGAACGTACAGACAATTTCGTCTTATTCAATGGCTAATATTCGGCGATCAGGAGGCTGCAGGTTCGAGTCCTGCTTAAGCATGATTGTATTTGTGATTGTCCTTTCGCCCGTCATCATCATCAGCATCATCATCATCATCATCATCCTATCACCTCATAATTCATAATTTAATGCTTAACAACGTTATCTTACCAAGGGATACAGTTGAAAAACTGATCCTCATAATTACACTTGTTGATCTCTCTCTCCATGATAGAATAAGACTGGGCCTCGGAAGCAAACGTCTAGCGTGGTCGTTTCGCTAATAATATTTTTAAAAATAATATTTTATTGAGTAATATTTACAATTACAATCGTTTATGACGAATCAAATATGTAGGTGGAGGAGTACAATTACTAAGTAACTAATCGAGATTCTGATTACATTATTTACTTCAGGAAAATAAAAGTTGAATGCCTCCTCCCTCCAATATTGTATCTCTTTCGCCTGTCAGATGCGGCAGACTGATTTCTAACTCTCAATCCACACCCCACGCTTTTCAGTGCTAGAGTTTTAAAAAGCTTAGAATACATAGAATTGCATCGAAACGATCAACTTCGTCTCTTTTTCTCGCAATTTTGTCGTATTAATCCACTAGTATTTGGCGAAAAAAGCAAAGTTAAGTTATTTTCCTTGGATAATTAAAGTTGTATTGTCCACTCCCACACTGGTCCTCAACCACTTGCCCATCTGCCATCTCTGGAACCTTTTCTAATTGTTAGCTAAGTATGCGTTTGTGTCCTAGAACGTGCAGAACGCCCTTTTCACAAAACCAAAAGTATTAGTGTTTATTGACTAGTGTACAATGATGGTATTGCATCATAAGAAAGATCTTTGTTTCTTTTTTACACACAATTTTTTCGTATTTTGTGACTAATATATATCAATCGACAGCAAAGTAATGTTAATTTCTCTTAGTATCCGCACCATATGCTTTTCGGTCCTAGTGGTTTTAAAAAGCATTATTTCCAGAGATTATTTGGCAATTTCGATTCACATTTTCTAATTTTCACAAATGGTTTTTGGCTGAAGAAAAAAGAAATGTAATATTTATTGTCGAACGTGGCCACATAGAATTGTACTCAGTAGCGAACAACTTCGCATTTTTTCATATGGCGGGGGATAAAATATACGATTATGCTATTTTTCTTGAACAATAAAGTTGTATGGTCCTTAATTTCAAGATTTATCCTTCTCACTCACATGCTCGTCATATGTGGGCGTCTATGATTGTCTCCATGTAATTACACGTCTCCTTACTCCATGCATCGCTCCTCTGTTCTTAGAGTAATAGGAAAGTGTTTGAATGAATATTTTGCATTCAACATGAACTCGTCTAGATGAACATTAGCCATTTTTGTCATTCTTCCCCCTATCTACCTGGTGTTACCATCTCTTAATGCTCTTTCTGCATCCGAATTAATTCTAAATTGTTTTCAGAGCTTTAATTTCAGAACATTTCCCACTTGCTGAATTGATACAAAAGACTCTCGGAATAGCAAAAAGTATTTATTCCTCGTGATATCAACATAAAATTACATTCTCTCTCGTCCTCTTTCTTTCTCTTTCCTTCTATTTCTCTTTCTTTCTATCCCTTTCTCTTCCCTTCTCTATCTCTTCCTCTTTCATTCTCTCTCTTCCTCTTTCATTCTCTCTCTTCCTCTTTCATTCTCTCTTCCTCTTTCATTCTCTCTCTTCCTCTTTCATTCTCTCTCTTTCTCTTTCCTCTCTCTCTGTCTCTTTCCTCTCTCTCTTTCTCTTTCCTTCTCTCTCTTTCTCCTTCCTTCTCTTTCTCTTTCCTCTCTCTCTTTCTCTTTCCTTCTCTCTCTTTCTCTTTCCTTCTCTCTCTTTCTCTTTCCTTCTCTCTCTTTCTCTTTCCTTCTCTCTCTTTCTCTTTCCTCTCTCTCTTTCTCTTTCCTTCTCTCTCTTTCTCTTTCCTTCTCTCTCTTGCCCTTTCCTTCTCTCTCTTGCTCTTTCCTTCTCTGTTTTGCCCTTTCCTTCTCTGTTTTGCCCTTTCCTTCTCTCTTTTGCCCTTTCCCTCTCTCTTTTGCCCTTTCCTTCTCTCTTTTGCCCTTTCCTTCTCTCTTTTGCCCTTTCCTTCTCTCTTTTGCCCTTTCCTTCTCTCTTTTGCCCTTTCCTTCTCTCCTTTGCCCTTTCCTTCTTTCTCTTTCCTTCTCTCTCTTTCTCTTTCCTTCTCTCTCTTTTTTCTTGCCTTCTCTCTCTTACTATCTTTCTCTTTCTTTATTTCTCTTTCTTACCCTTCATTTCTATCTCTTTACATTTTCTTTTTCTCTCTCTACACTTCTATTTCTCTACAGTTCTCTCCTGTTCTCTCTCCGTCCGTGCTCTCTCTTTCCCCCGCTGAGTGGCGGGCGCTCGCGTGGCCGCAAACTGCGGGCGAAAACAAACACCAGCGGCGTGGGCGGGGGAGGGGGGACGCCGCCTTCGTCCTCTCCGGCTTTTGTTTGCAACGCCCCCTCCTCCCCCTCTCTCCTCCGCCGAAGCCGCGTGTGCCAAAGATCGACGCATCGCGTGCCAAGGCCCGACACCCGCAGATGACGGCTGACCTCTCATTCAGAACGCCCTTTTTGCGTGATAAAAGACGCGAAACGCGCCACATCCATGATGCTCTCGGAAAAAATTCTGGTAGTCTGGATGTTTCAGCCAAAGTAAGCGGATCTGAGTAGGGACGGTTATTAGAATAAAATAGTTCGTGTTTGTCTTTAACGTTGACGCCGAAATGTTTATGATTTGGGAACAGAAAATTTCGAGTGTAGTGTTTTGGGTGTGTGTGTGTTAAATGAGTGAATGTGAAAATAAATAAAAATACTATGATATAACAAGTCTTTCTGCCAGATATTACTAATTAATATTTTTATGAGACAGCCAAATATTTTGCTCTTTGAAAAGGAGGAGTATTCAGTGTTGAAATGCTGCCACGTTGCTAAATTCATCCCAACTATTTGAAACATTAATATAAAGTAACTTATCAATTGACTTGTGACGAATATGCAGTTCTAATTATATTTCAGCACACCCTTGCCGCAGATATTTTGAGCTTGTAAAAAATATTAAAACTCACTTCCTGTGGCGTAAAAATATGTGAATACAGAATTCGAATATTTATCTTTCATGATGGTGATTGAAAAAAAATTGGGCCCAGAAGAATCATCTTACAGTCTAGAACAGAAACACAGTGTAAATGAAAAAAATAACTCATTTTATCATCCTGAATTGTAAAAATATTATGCTTCGCCATTGCTTTCTGTAGCCAGCACTAAGGGCCATCTGTCTATACGAACATCTTCGAAAGTTTGTTGTTCGAATTCAGCTTCGCTTTGTTCAGACCAAAAATAGTATTTGCGTTCTCATTTTGTCCATTTTATATTGGGCACTCCAGCGCGACTTGAACGGAGACCCATAATTCACGGGATGAAAGATACATTGTGGATGTGGAGCTATGTGGTTGCCCCCCCTCTCCCAGCAATTATGCTTAAAGCAATAATGGTTAGGTTATGATTAGATAGACATGACACCAATTCTCAAAACAAAATTTCTCCTATTTTAATATTGTTCATCACAACGAATTTTCTCCATGCCTTCTTTACATAGTCAACTCAAAGAATAGTCTGTCAAGTGGAACCGTTTCCTGAAGTTTGTTGATAGTTTTCTACCTCTCTTTGTCGGAGGCGAAATAAGGTTTCCGTTCTCGTATTGGCTGTTCGACAACCGAACATTCCGACACGATTTTTACAGGGCTCCTTAATGCAACGGATGAAAGTAACTCATTGTTTGGAAGGAGAGCGATTAGTGTTCAATTACCTGACACATTTTCAAAAATAACAAAAATACTCGTTTTTAATTTTTATAATCACACACGAGTTTGCTCCAAAATTCCTGTACGTAGACAAAATCAATCGTCTCTCACGTTCAACCATGATTGTTGTTAGTTTTCTGTCTGTGTTTGACCGAGGCAAAATAGTATTTACGTTCTCGTATTGGCTGGTCGGCTGCCGAACATTCCAATACGATTTTAACATGTCTCCATGATGCACCGGATGCAAGAAACTCGTTGTCTGTTTTGCCGTTTGTGTTCCATTATGCTTTAAGAAACATTGCACATTCTCAAAATTAAAAAAATCATATTTTAATTGTTATAATAACACAAAAACTTGCTCCAAACATTTCCGTACGTAGCCAAAATGAAGAATCGTGAGTCACGTAAAACCATGTGTATAATGATAGTTGTTAGTTTTCTGCCTCTTTTTTTTTCGAGGCGAAATAGTATTTACTCCAAAACACACCGGATGAAAAAAAACTCATCTGGTAGCAAAGCGACTATTGTTAAAAATGCTAAAAGAAACATGACACATTCTCAAAAAAAATTTTTTTTTAATCATTCCAGTACAATTTTAAAATGGCTCCATGATGCAGAGGATGAAAGGAACTCGTTGTCTGATAGTAAGGCGATTCCATAATGTTTAAAGAAACATGACACTTTCTCAAAAATAACAAAATGTGTCCCGTGTCCCTAAAGTTTTCTGCCTCTCCTTGTCCGAGGCGAAAAAAAGTATTTCAGTTCTCGTACTGGCTGGTCGGCAGCGGAACCTCCAAAGCGATTTGAACAGTGCCCCATAATGCATCGGATGAAAGGTCCTCGGTGTGAGTGGAAGCCGCGCGATTATCTCCTCGCACGCTCTCCCCAGCGAATGGGCGCTGCGATTAACGCGTCAACAGAGGCCGCTCCTTGGCAAAACAAACACACAGCGTTCGGCGCAGCTATTGTTCCCGCCTCTGTCCACCCTGCGCGCGCTCGCGTTCAAATACGACGACGCGGAGACGCAGTTGTAATACGGAGACGCCTTCACCCGACTGTCCACCGGTTGAGGTGGCCGGCTCGATAGGGAGGTTTTGCACCCTCGAACGTTCAAGCAATCGACAGCTACTATCGATCTTCTGCGCATGCGCAGTTCAAGTTTCGCGTCACTTTGGGGCATCTGCGCATGCCCAGACGATGGAGATTGCAATTGATCGCTTCGCGGTAAGGCGTGAAAAAACTGTCCAATGACAATGATTGTCTCTTCAGCGTCTCTGACTGGCAGGGCCTTGGGTTTAGGTCCCGGTGGTGGCAAGTTGTCGATGCGTTACCTATCTAGGTCCAAATCTGTCGTGGGAGACGAGGAAAATCTTAGCTTCTGGCTGCTCTCGTAAGTATATTTTTGTGGTTTCTCCTGGACGCTCAATATTTCTTTCCTCACCCTTGCCCCATCCTCATCCCCTTTCCCTCACTTACACTTGCATGCAATTCACTGCATATTGTGAGTGGGAGACCTGTCGGGTGCTGTGAGAGAACTGTCGCTGGGAGACCTGTTGGCAGTTTAGAGCTTCTGTCGGCTGGGGCGGTGCGTCGCTGGAGGAAATATCTGAAGAGGGGGTACACCACAAACCGACGTGCTGGTAGGCGCCTGATTGCACGTTCTAGCGGGGGAGAAACACCACTTGCAACATGTACTACACTCACGGGACTAATGACCAAAACAGTTGCAGCGCCTGGAAACAGTAAATGCTATGTATCTCACACAGACGTACTCTCTCTCAAACACACACTCACACACACACATACTCTATCTCACACGTACATTCACACACACACACATGCACTTTCGTAAATGCACGTTCAATTTGGCACGTACACGTACCCTCTCACATGTTCAAGTATACTCTCATACATACAGATTCTCTCTCTCTCTCTCTATATATATATATATATATATATATATATATATATATATATATATATATATATATATATAACACACTCGCATACACACGCTCGTTGGACATCCTCTATATTTCACACACACACACACACACACACACACGTGCTCGTTTCCTCGTGCCCTTCTCCCCATCGCGGAACGCCTGTGTCGACACAACTCCTTTGTTCCGGGTACAGGAGGAGCTGAACGGCGAGACCGCCTTAACTTCCAACGCCTGAGCTAATAGCCACTTGGCGACCGCTGCCTGCCCCGAAAACAAACACGGGCGGGGCAATTAACCAAATTGAATTACGCGGCGTGCAAATATTGGGAAGTCCACCGAGCAGGCGGCTTAGCAACGCGCTAATGCTTAATGCGTGATAGAGCCTTTCGACACGAGAGGCGGAGCGTTATTTATTTAATCGCCAACAGAGGATGCGTTTTTGGTTGGGCGTGTTTTCTGAACGAGGCACCAGCCAAGTTATTGTTGAGGTTTCCGAAGGTTCAAGCGCGGCTTGTAGTCGGAATTGGGGAAGTCCGAATTTACTTTACCGCTGGGGGAAGTTGGTGGTCGGGTATGGTTATTATGCGTGATTAAAATTGCACAGGGAATCTAAAGAAGGAAGAATGTGCAATTTTGTAATTAGACATATCCTTGCGTTCACTACATAAACAACTCATATTCATAGAACCTAACAAATTTTGGTCTGCCACAATGAATATTCTGAAAAAAATTGTTGATGACATAGAAATGGAGAATAAAGAATTAAGATGTGATCAAAAAATCTCCCGTATAGTCAGGAGAGTAAGTGTTCAGGAAAATAAAAGATCGGATTAACAGCAGGATGTCGGCTGACAGGTCGTACGTAGTCAGAAATGGCATACGAGAAGATAGGTGATCGCCAGAAAGTCAATAAAAAAGGTCGAGGAACTTAAACCATGAAATAGGTTCTAACTCTACCTTAAAAGAAGATGGAGGAGGAACAAGAGAAAGAAAAATGTAGAATCTCTCATTTTTTCTGCAAATTAAGCTTCGTTCCTTAGTCAAAATTGTGGACCGGATTTTAACCCGATATCCTTCCATTGAAATTCATCATTAGTCAAGGAATAATTATTTTTTACATTCTCTTATACGAAGTACAAGGAAAGTAATGTAAAACTTACAAAAGCGATGTCGTTATTTACAGAGTCTGCATTACCGAAAAATTTGTCGTTTTGTTTATGCCTATCTTACTCTCCGGGTCCGTCTATAAACACCAGTGTCTAAGCCGTACGCAGGATTTTCTGGAAACGTTAAGGCCGTGTGAAAATGAAAAGATTATATTAATTTTACGCGCTACTTCATGCGAGTATGATACCCCAGGGACATTTTCGAAATCTGGGTATGACAACAATGCAATGGAATTTGAACTGTCTTCTCTTTTACATAAACCTTCCACTTTCTGTTTCATTTGTCCCTATGATTTCCTTTCATGTGAAATATAACAGATTGTTCCTAACGTCTCAAGTCGGAATTTGGATTTTCCGATTTTTTTAGAGATGTCGTCTTGCTCGTGCATTCTATTATTAAGCATTTTTCTCTAAAACACGCAGTTATTGTACTCTGTGGAAACGTGAACTCGGAATAAAGAACTAAATTCACGCCGTTTCCTTTAATTCCGTTTTCCGAACTCTAAATACCCGCTAGTCAGGGGTGTAATCCTTGGTTGAAATCCTCTAATAATAGAACATAGATTATGATGTCCTCTGAAGTTCCCTGGCAGCCATGAAAGAAAGATCAAGAAAAATAAATAATGTTATAATAGATGAGAATCAAATGGCATTGCACGTGAGTGGCTGATATATCGCAGTTCATACGCGGACGGAGAATTTCATGAACAAACAAAGAGATTCGGCTATCGAGCGACGAAACGTGAACAATGAAGTTTATTGTGAGAAATCTACGATGAATCATTAACCCAGAACACCCATGTGTTTGGTTTAGAAACAACGATGATTTAGATTGTAAAGTGACAACAGCGTAATTTCAAGAGAGCTGATGATACGTTGGTTCCAGTTATCATATTTTATTTTTATAAATTGTTTGCTGAAATCTGATAATCTGAAATATGATAGAATAAGTAAATTTACCTTTCTGTTGATACATTGCAATTCAAATTTGTAAAATAAATACGTCAATATTTAATCACACGTAACACCAGCACTCTCTCTACGTAAAGTGTAGGTGATGAACTTTTCGGGATGCCTCTGAGAGTCAATAAACAGAAATATCAATAACGTGACGACGTATTGGCTGTCATTGTTCTTCGGTGGATGAGATATTGCAGTTCCCGTGCGAGCGTCGAAATTCATAAACCAACAAACAAATTCGACGATCCATCGAACAATGAAGATAATCGCGAAACCTCTTGTGACCCATCATCAACACCCATATGTTTGGTTTGGAAACAGCGCCTGTTTAGATTGTAAAGTGACAAGAACGTAACTTTCACAGAGCTACACGTCACTCCGGGCCAGCAGTCATTTGTTTTCCCCGTCGTGCGGTTTATAGGCGTGTCGCCTAGCGTGAAGACGTGTCATCTGGGATAACACACGCTGCTGCAGCTTGGCGGGCGATGAGATATAAAGTGTTTGAACGAGGACGAGGCGCGGGCAAGATTTGCAACGCTCTTCTCTTGGGTGACACCGAGGATTGAAAGTCGTAAACGCCGTGTGAATTGTAGATAAATTAGAATGGTTATTTTGACCATTCTTCTTTATCAGAGATCAGTTGACCAATAGCGTTCAAAAACTCGTATCGTGAGCCGGGTACTGCTGTAATTATCTCTGAAAATTAGCACTTCTCACTGAAAGTTTTTCTATAACTATGTAGTTGTTATAAGTATTTGGAGGTATTACTATTAATCATGACATTAGTAGTAAATGATGTTTCTACTCCTGTAAGGATTTGATTTGATACATTTAGTCAAAGAACAGTAAAAAACTGCAGTGCCTGTGACCGGGAGGTCCTAGGGTTCCACTTTCGACCCAGTGGAATTTTCGACACTAGCTAGGCAGCTAGGTTGAATATAGTCGCTGTCTGGAGAAGAATTCTAGCGGCTAACTCCTCTAATCGGTGGTTTTCCGTGGTTTCTCCGATCAAAACCAGGCGAATGCCGAAACCGTACCCTAACGGACACGGACCCTAACGGAAACGGTTCACGGACCATGTGCGATCTTTCCTACCTCGTCCTTGGCGTATCCTTACACACGTACACTAACATGCACTATACTACTACCACACAGTCGGGAGCTTAGAGCTTGTTCCAGCTGGTGCGGTGCCCCGCTGGTGGGAGATACTTGATTGAGGAAAAACCCCGCTAGCCGACGGTAGGTCGGCGTCGCATCTCGCCATTCAATGGGAGGAAACCACCGCTACCCCCCGAGCAAAAACATTCACTTACATAACTAATGATATTAGTAGTTGACTCGCCGGAAATCACTAAAAGTCATTCAATCTGTTTTCAATAACACATCGATTTTCTACTAGTTCACGTTGAAACAATGACAAAATGCACTTAATTAGATTTAGTTCCATCACACAAAAAAGACCAACGTAAACAACATCATGGAGCCAAAAAGCATCAAAACTACTAATAGCTAAAGCAGCAATCGTCACTCGCCCAGTCTCAGAACCAACTATCTTGTTGACCACTCCCCTAGGATTACGTTGACGCTAATTTCGGCGCGAGCGGCTATTGTACCACTACAACAAAAACAAATCAGGCCGGGTCAGAAATGACCTGACGATAGCAGTTAATGGTTAAGGGAATTTAACTATTAAACGATATCAAGCCCGAAACTTTTAATTGCTTAAATCTCGAAAGCGCGACCGTTTGAATAATCATTCTCAGCATCTGAATTATGTTTGGTATATTCTATCCCATTCTCCGTCGTCTTCGTTTCGCCCGCGCGGGCTTTAATTGTCACGGAGCAAAACCCACTTTTTTGCCCGCGCGCTGCGTAAACACAGAGGCCCACCGGAAGTGGAAGAAACAGGAAGCGGGAGGAGGAGCAGGAGGAGGTCGGGCGCGAAGCGTCGAACACGCGATCCTCCACCAGCAGCAACAAGGCGCACCGGGGAAAGCCCCCGCACGCGACCCGAGCTCGCAGCCTGCAGCTGGACCGCCCACAGCTGTCGACGAATAACGTATGCACCGGGAGAGGTGGCTCAGGGCATCAACTGATGTTGCTGCAGTGCCTCCGACCGGGAGGTCCTAGGTTCCAGTTCCGACGGTGGCAGGATATTCGACACTAGCTAGGTAGGTAGGTCGAGTTCTGCCGTTGTCTGGAGGAGAATTCTAGCAGACGGCTGCTCTGATCGGTAGTTTTTCGTGGTTTCTTCGATCAATACCAGGCGAATGCCGGAGGAGTACCCTAACAAACGGGCCACTGAGCGTCCGCGAACTTTCATTCCCCTTCCTTGTCCTCTCTGCAGCTCTTACTTACTCTCACTTACACTTGCATGCACTAAACTACCATACATGCCAGGAGACCGGTTGGGAGCTTAGAGCTTGTCCCGGCTGGGGCGGTTGCCGCTGGTAGGAAACAGCTGGTTGGGGGAAACCTCAACCAGCTGTTTCCAACCGATCAAGAAGTAAAAATTGTGCACTTAATTCTTTAAACTTTGGTTTCGTTTTAAATATTATGAAAATGATAAAAATTACTGTAGCACATCGCCTTTTCTATTACTTGCAGAAACATTTATTTTCAATAACCGAGAAAAATAGCAGGCAAGTTGTAGGTTTCTTACTTCGATTGTAGATCCGGATCCCCCTTGGGTAGGGTCGTATTTGCATTTGCGTATTTGTATTCAAGTCCTTATCATCCTAAAATAGCATACCCTTCAACTCTACGTCAAAAATAGTAATTTTGCACATTGATATAGTTCTACAAAGAGTTTTATGTCTTCACCTACGACATACAAACACATCGGCGTGTTCCTCGTAATGGTATTGGCAATAAATAACTCCTTTACCTTTATTGCCCCCGATTTCCATAGATAGTAATTTTTGTAATTTTCAAATTTCGTCATAGCTGTATGTTATCTGAAAGTTGTGCGCAAAATTCCTTAAATCGAAACGCTCTTGAACACCCGGGAATTCATTTGCTCGATTTCCGAACACCGTGTGTTCTGCATTTGACATCCGGCTGGTGAGAACGAGCGTGATTGCAATGTCACGCGTGATACAAGTCTGTCGCAATATCGCACCCCAGTGGAAGAATGACGCAAGACGAAATGAGCAGTTTATAGGAGAAGCGTATAAAGATTTGGAGACAATATAAAAAATAATAAACATTATTTCAGGAAGTGAAACTAATGTAAATTAAACTTTTAATATTCTGTAATAATATACCATAAATTACAAATACTTTGGGTTGACTAGGCATTTTTTTAATTAAAAAAATTGTTTTGAGTTATGGCAGTATTCTACTCAGTATTTGTTGAAATGGTAACGACTTATTGTATAGATGGTGAACACAAATTTTCACTAGTTTCATTATTTTTGTGGCTCCATCTGTAAATGTTTATTTAATTTTTAATAAATAAACTGACTTAATAAAAGGACAAAATTAGAACAGAATTATTTCCATTTAACAATTTTGATTTAGAATAGGAACTATCACTTATATGCCCCGTTTCATGTTACAATGTTTCACAATTGTCTGAGTTTTCTGTAATGATATTTTTATAAACGTTATGAAACAGCGAAGGAATCTGTTTTGCACCACATACGTCCTTGGTCTCAGTTATGCCAGGGTGTTTCTTACAAGCCTTTTGAAAATTCAAGTACCCTATCTGAGGAAGAGCTCTGCATTGTTGCCTAGTGTTGATTTACTAGAACTCATCTTAAGCAGTTTTATATTCACGAATGAATGGTGCACATTTTCTTTCTTGCATCACCTTTGTCAGTCCATACAACATTTTCTCCATGTCTCTTGTCGACGTTGCTACCAATTTGACTAGCTAAATATTTCAAGTGAAAAAATCATCTGTGCTTGAGTTTACATGGATTTCTAGCTTTCTTAACAGTTGGTATGATTGTATGCACGCGATGTATATTATAAGAAATCATTCAAAATTAAGATGTGGCAGTGTTCTATTATTTGAATTGTTCAGAATGACGCGGGTGGAAAACTGAATTTCTCAAGAATCGTCATCTTTACTAGTAGAGCTGTGGCATTTTTTAGGACACATTAACAGGCACTTAAGCCACCAAAATAACTCAAAATAATGTTTTTCGTACTTACGGCAGTCTTCCACTGGGAGTGCGATATTCACTTCAATTTCGTAAATTTATATTTTTTTCTTTTGCGGCGTTTACATCCGAAAAAAGTAGATTTTTCTTGCACGATTCTTAGCGTTTCGAAATATTTTAAGCTCACTATAGAAGAAGGACACTATAGAAGAAGAAAGGTCGTCACGAATTTCCTGAGAAGTAATGCACCGTTCGAGAGCAAAATGATTTTAAAAACATTTGTTCAACTAATTTAGAAGCCGTCGGTGTGTTTGGTTTCAATCTTTAAAATATGCTAAGGAAAGTTGTGTGCTACCCCGTATGCTAGTACTGATATAAGACCTTCCTCTTGAATCAAACATTGCTTATAAAGAAAATATAAGTTAGCAGATTATGATACAAACGGATTTTCAGGCGCGCGTGCTATGCAAAACACTCTTTATGCTGCAACATGCTTTACCATCACGCATAACTCGGAAACGATGGGCCTTAGTCCCGAGAACTGAATGTGATATGAGTTATGTTTCTAGAGCATTATTTTACTACATGAGACCTTCTGGCACATTTTTGGAGATTAGCTTTTTTGGGTTGTTTCTATGGGTTGTAATATGGATACTCAGTACTCGACTCTAATTCGAAATATATGTAATATTTTCCTGAATGAATTAAAATAAATTACGGTGAGTTTTTGATTTTCTGTGCAATTGAGTATCAACGCTGGGCAATATTACGCACAATATGCGGCTTAAAATGATTTAATGCATTCAAGTGCTCATCCTTTGAAACTGGGTTCCAGTGTGAAGCTACTTTCATATTTAAAACAATGGTGTACGAAGTCAAAATCGTCCTATGAAATTGGCGACTGTGCTGCTAAGCTAGTTGTGAATACGTTTTTGCTGTGTGTCAAAAAATGCTCGCTGTTCGCCTAGCTTCACTATATTTCTCTCGTATGTTGCTAATAAACTAATGATCCTGAAGATCAAAATAACGAAAAGAATATTTGAACCATTGAGAGAACACACAGAAATGTCACACGCGATGACGAAGTAGCCCGTAATTGGAACAAAGTATCTTTTATGCGGTACCTTATAAAAGCGTGTTCGTATTCTATGAGTATGTTCAGCAAATGCTCCCCATCCAAACCATGTTTTTTTCTCCTCGAAATAAACTGTCGATAGCTCGCTTTGGACAAAGAGAGAGTAGGGACAAAGCTTTGGACAAAGTGAGCTTTTCCACCTAAAACGTATGTGGAATGTATACAAAGCAAGTGTTCGTCAGGTTTTGTCGCTTTTTTTTTTCAATTCCCCGCCTTTTCCATCACTTTTCCATCATCATTCACCTCGTTATTTTAGTTCTCATCTATTCATCAGACCGTGAGTCCAAGTCTTCATGACCCTTATGTGCGAAAGGTCTTCATATAAGACAGTGACGTTTTAGGACAGTCACGTGACGGACCTTGAAGCCATAACTTCTTTCCTTAGGCCTAATTTCTTCATAAATATAGCACGCTTGTAGGAATCTCTATAGTGACCGTACAAACGACGAAGTGACCCTCCCCCCCTTAAAGCAGAAAAAATTGCATTTTTCTAATTCTGATATGCCGATTCTTGTAAGTGCGGTAGTTACAATTATTCCTTACCAACTCCACAACTCTGGCAAAAATAGGCGGAAAATGTTATAAAGGTGGCAGGTAAGAAATTCGCGTAAAAGAAGTTGAAATCGTAATTTCGCGTTAATCTGTCTCGCTCAATACGAATGTTATTAGATATTCTTTTCACTATCAGGAAAAGCCGATCCAAAATATCATCACCGCGCAGGGCCAGAAAATCTAAAACTTCTTGCATGATGGAATTTGTTTTACTCGTGACCCGTACCATAGTTCAAAAGTCTCACCACTTGCCTTGACTCTTTGAGGTATTGTGCCACTTCTTTGTTAGATGCTTGAAATGTTTTTTATAATGCATAACACAATATCGAAACTGCTAATCGTTGTTCCTTACGACCCTATAACGTCGTTAATCACGCCATTAATAGAGTTTAAGAATGTCTCCTTACGCATAAAATTCCCTATTGCGGTCCCTATTTCTGTGCTTCAAATCTCCCTTTTGCTGTCCTTATTGCTTCGCTCTAAAAGTCCCTATTGCTGTCCATATTCCTGAGCGCTAAAACTCGCTAATTCGGAGCTCTAAAACATCCTCTTGATGTCCCTATTGCTCGGCTTTAAAACTCCCTATTGCTATCCCGATTGTCGGGCTCTAAAACTCCGTTTTTGGTCTCTGAAACTCGCTATTTCTATTCCTAATGCCGGGCTCCAAAACTCCCTATCGCCGGGCTCCAAAACTCCCTAATGCCGGGCTCTAAAACTCCCTATCGCCGGGCTCTAAAACTCCCTAATGCCGGGCTCTAAAACTCCCTATTGCTGGGCTCTAAAACTCCCTACTGCTGTCAGTTGGTGTACGCTATGCCGCGCTTAAACCCCTTTCCGTGAACCCTAATAAATAACGATATATGAAATGCAGAAGCAGCACGTGCCTTGGGTTCACGTGACAGGGTGACTCAGGGGAAGCGCGTGTAACGGAACGCCGCAAGCGGGCACCCGGCGGCCATTACGTGACGGCAGCGGAGGGTGCCCGGCGCTGGGACCTGTTTACGGTGTTTGTTGTTGCGTTCGGGCGTTACGTAACGCGCGGATAATACTGAATTACAGCGGGCGTTGAAGGTCGTTGCATTGCATCATGCGAATGGGAGTGGGCAAGACATTCGGCCGTAGAAGGATGCGCACACGGATGTGCGAGGTGCGTTTGTTTCTTAATTCGGCGAAGCCCCTTCCCTACGGAGTTAGAAGGATGCGTCATCGATTTCCATATTCTCATATATCGATGTTTTATAGAAACATCGATGTTTTTATATAAAATTGTATTAATAAAAATCGATGCTTTCAATATCGTTGTTTCTTAATTGTTTAGAATTCACCTCTCGAATTGTTTAAATGTTTAGAACTCAGCTCTAAACTGTACGACAGTCGAACAGAAATAAAAAAAATAAAAAATCATAAATTTTCATAAGATCTCAATCATAAAGAAATTTTAAAACATACCGAGATACAAGGAATAGTTATGTAGAGTATGCGCCAGATAAAAACAGAACCGAGACGGAAGACAAGAAGCAATGAACACCAAATGGATGATGATCATTAGGAAGTCTTAAGAAAATATGGTGACAGATCTGGTCGGAAGCCCCAGTCGCCGACAAAGACGATGATCATGAGGGATAAATGTTAAGGAAACAGTTAATAAAAATCACAACAGGAACTAGGTGTATGTGTCTTGAATACGTAGTTAACAGTGATAAAGAAATGTGTAAAAAGAAAGAATTAATGCGTAAATAATAGTGAAAAAACGACACACGCGCAGGTGTATTTAGGCACCGCTATTAGTAGTTATTTATGGTCCAAGTGGATTATTATAGTTTTTACTTACGAGTGGATATCAAAACTCCAACAGAGTGTAAAACCAATATACCCGAAGTATCTCGCAAAGAATAAGATGTTACGAATGTTATATCGAAACGCTAATCTGGCGTGCTCTCACCTCATAAAAGTATTCCCCAGAGTTCCGTCTGGTTACGAAACGGGAGCAACACTCCGATAACTTACGAGTTTCCAGTTTGCTTGCGAGATGTTAAACGAACTGTGCACCGCATCAGGTTTTAATACGCTCCATTAGCTGTTTCAACGTGGTTAAATGATACATGGTTCCGCTTCGGCAAAGAAATGAGACACACGGAGCGGTTGTTGCTCAGAGTGTAAATGTTCGCCTGTCACTTTGTTCTTACGCGGTCTGGATGTACGTCTGAAGGAAATCGAACTTCGAAGGTTACCAAGAGGAAAGGGAAAAATTTGCAATTTAATGTATATAATTCAATGAGTAAAGAAGTGTAAATTGTTAGAGTGAAGATATTTGTTTTGTAAAAAGCATAATGATGCAAGTAGATGTATTGTGAATATCAGTCTGTCCTAAAATTATAGTTAATTCATAGATTTTCCGATTACTGTTCAGCAAGGATAGAGTATGAATTATAATCCTTATCATTAACTGTATAATAAAGTAAAATTGCGATGAAAGTAAACGTTAGTTTTTTTTATAAAAAAAGTTTCCGCAAGTTGTTAATGAATTGTGGATTTATTAGTTGATAAAATCATTATTAATTAGTCAAATTAACTAACACTGCTGTGATACAAAGAATATTCTTGAATTCAATTAATTATCACATGACAGTGTTTAATAATAATAATAATAATAATAATAATAATAATAATAATAATAATAATAATAAAAGTAGTGAATACTGTAAATGAAAAAAATATTTCTGAGTACTTTTCATAGCCCTATTAGAATTTATTTGCATTAAAAGAGAAAGAATGTAATACCAATTGAAGCAACTGTTTTCCGGGATTAATGAATAATTATTAATCGGGGAATAATGGAAGTTGAAGCTGATGGTGTCTGAACTAACTTGTCAGAATATCGTGCTTCAAAATAGGGTTGGAGAATATTGAAACAAATATACAAACATTGAGATTTTAATCCGCAAATGAACATTTTTCACCATTTACTGCCAATCTCTGTTGAGCGAATGCATTAATGTCATGATGTCGTGGCTTTCCTGAATAGGTGATTTCAGAAACACTACTTTTATTTCCCTGAAATTGTTCTTTCATTTTCTCTAGTTATTTAACAGAAAAACTGTTGAAGCTTCTTCAGCTGCACGGAAGGACTTGGGAATTAGGTTTGCGCTCTAGTGGCATCGTCGTTTGTACAGTTGCTAGTTTAACTTTCTTTTTGTGTTGAATTTCTCCGTTCCGGCTATTCATCGAAGACATAATAATTCTGTTGCCCCTTTTCCATTAACGGTCCTGCTCTTGGTCATGATTTACCTGACTTCACACGTTTTCAGTAGTAGTAATTAGTTTTGGTAAAACTCCTATCAGTTTTTTTCTCGTCTTCGTTTTGATGCCAATAGTATAGTATTCTCACTGCTATTTATAGTACAATACTTAGTGTATGTAATACTCATAGCTGAAAAGTTTACATAACAGATGTCATCACCTAAAAAAGGTTCTTGACTTCATTTCTGTGTTAATGGGGACTGGGGAAAACATTTTAAGACCTGATTTAATGATTAGCAATAATATTGTTAGGTATTTTCTAAAACAATTTTAACATTATTCGTAATACTACTTGTAATAATTATTGTCGTCATTGTTACAGATATTAAGGTTTCCATTGCAACTGTGCAATCGACCGCTTTCTTTGCAGTGATGGTTGTCGCAGTAATCTCACTACTTACTGCTAGATTCTTTCCCACAAATAACGTTTGTTTAGCGATATTTGAGTTTGGCGTAATTATTGGATTTTCGGCAACTAACCGTTGTGTCCCGAGAATCACTTTCATTCTCTCATAGCTTTCCACTTGACCTCGTACTTATCTGTACATAATGTACTCTAAGGATGGGATCCGCGTGCTGCAGGCGGGAGGTCATGGGAAGTGGGCCTGTCAGATGCACCGTGATTCTCTCGTTGCTCCTGGTAGCTACACAATCCTTTCTTCCTCCTTCTCTTCCTCCCACAGGTTGCGAAAGCTCAGTGGCATCTGCAGTGAGAGGTCCTAGGGCTGGTCCCAACCCGACGGTAGTTTCCAGGCTCGAGTTTTCCACACGGTTTACAAAGCTGGCTCTAATTTAACTACCGCCTCGAAGAGAATTCCAGCAACTGGCTGCTCTGATCGGTAATTTTGAGTGGTTTCTCCTATAAATGCCTTACGACTGCCGGAGAATCACTTTAACAAACAAGCCACGGATAATACGCGATCTTTCTTGCATCATTCTTGTCCCCTCCTAGGGTTTCCTATGTATTCTCCCCAAAATACCTACGACTTTGTGAAAATATACTTAATCAAATTTGCCTTAATATGAAATAATTTTATCAAAGACACACTCTCTACTTTCATCATTCTATTTACTTTCTTCTCATATAGCCCTTTTAAAATAGCTGTAGGCATTTATAAACGTATTTCCATTCATTTTTTGCCACGATAATACAAATAATATAGAATTTATTACTACAATGTTTTATTATAATTTTAACGGGATTAACGTTAACGGTACGTAATGGCGTAACCAAGAGAACGGCACGTGTAGCTACCTCGACTCACACCCAGAAGCCGATGACTTATATTCACAATGTAGTTTTAACTCAACTGAAGTCACGAAAGTCATCTAAAATCTCAATTTCATATGATATAAATATCTATAAAGACTCTCAGGTGGCCCATGGACAGATTGCTAGCTTTCTGTGGTGCCATTCAGGGTTCGTTTCCCAGTCGGGGTAAAAATAGATATTTTGCAAGTTATCAGAATCAAGGCCCAAACCTGGGAACACCACTAGCTTGCGGGTAAAGTCGGTTTTTATCCGAACTTAAAATGCCAACTACATACATCAATAAATTAACAAATTAAAATATATGTTAAGTTTATCATAAATGAAAAGCGTTTTCAAGAAAACATTAAGTCCGCTGAATACACCTATCCACCCCCCAGAAATATTTCGATTCGGTCGCTGTCAGAATGACGGATTTTCTGTGATAAGCGCCACTTTCATTAAAGGTTCCACAAAAAAATACGTCTGAGAAGCGCTTGTCGCAAGGAAAAAGCAATTCTGAAAACGCAGATCGCGGGCCAATAAAGCTGCACAGGATTGATTGATGATACCGGGCGCGCCAACGGCTAAATTCAGGGGTAAATCCCGTATATGTAGTGTAGGTTTTCATTGCGAGAGGTGGCGATGATCTTCTGTTGGATGGCGATATCCAGAGCCACTCTATGTCGATTTGTGAATATTCCCCCAACTAGGTATCTCCCACCTGCGTGGTACAGCCCCAGGTGTGTCAACCTTCAATCTCCCGACAAGTGTGGTAGTGTTGTGCATGTGAGTGTAGGTGTGTGTAAGCAAGGGGTGAGGATTGGACAAGGAGGAGGGAGGAAATACTGCGTGCGGTCAGTTGCCCGAGTTTTAGGATACTGCTCCGGCATTCGCCTGGGATTCATCGGAGAAACTTAGGAAAACCTCCGATCAGAGCAGCCGACCGCTAGAATTCTCCTCCAGACAGCGGCTGACTGCGACCTACGAAATGAGACTAGCGTCGAGAATCCTGCCGAACCGTCGGGAGTGTAAACCTAGGACCTCCCGGTCAGAGACACAGCAGTGACATCAGTTGTCGGCCTGAGCCGCCTTTGCCGGTTGCTGCACAGGAAGGCCATGAGAAGTGGGCCCCGGGTGCAGCGATGCAGTGCAGCCGAGACTCGCTGGCGCATCGCGTGCAGCTCTTCCTTTCCCCTCAGACCCTCTGCCCTGCCTCCTACCCACCTCCCCCCTCCCACCTCCCGTGTCCCTCTCCCCCCTCTTCCCCTCCCCTCCACACTCCTCTTCCCACTCGTCCACTCATCCCCACCCCCGCTTCGTCCTTCCCTGCCTCCACCTCGCTCCTCGCCCTCTCTCTCTCTCATTCCCCTCCTCCAGCCTTTTTTTGCTCCCTCGGCGCGTCTGCAACACATCATTTCCGCCTTCGCCGCACTCACTTGCACGCTACCTTCATTCGTTGTTTCTACGTTTTGCTCCTTTGTGACATGTTTTTTTGTGTGTGTCTTATTTTCCATTTTGGGTTTCATGTTTTATTTTTCTCCTGCGACTTTATGTTGTTTCGAAGGATCGAAAGTCGTTTCCGGTGAGTCGCATTGGAGTCTCGATAGAGTGGAGTTTGTGTTGAAGGTTCTGGTGTGTGGTTCTATAACGTAAATGCACACTGTGAGAGTTAAAAAAAGTATCCAGAAAGTCGAGCTAACAATGTTACGGACACACCAAACTGATCACAGAATTAGTTACTTTGACTAGGAACCGTGAATTTGGAACCGTTTCGCTCTCAGGGTGGTGTAATACTTCGATCAATTAGAATTATTAATACATTTTTATTACAATGTAACAAGGCCGCACTTACTTTGAGGAAAATATCCACTGCGTAATTGTCTATACAATTAGATTACAGGGTGGTGAAAACTGTATATTACAGATATTTTAGATCTTTTTTTCAAATGGCCTTTCAATTTTTATTAAGAATTAAGTTTTACATAGCAAATAAAACTACAGTACAGTGTAAGGCAAAGAACAATTAAGTTAAAAAATTACAAACCAAAATGGGGACTACTTGTGCCCTCGAGGGTCGTTAATTGTGCAAGGTGCAGAACCCTGATTTTTAAGGTATCAAAAAAATGTCTCGGTAAATTTCGGCGTGTTTTTTGATCCAGAACTGTTCGCCAAGACCAAAATGAAAAGTTTAAGATAACATGTTTTTAGTAGTGCTGGGAGGATTTATTCTCTCTCACCCCACCAATTTTGACAATCAAGATGTCAAAAGAAAAAAAATTGACTTGAACTGTAAATTCACTTAATACATTCTTTAAATTAATACACATGAACATTAATTGAAAATCGATATTAAATTGGGTAAAGGCTCAATCCTTCATTACAGGATCCACTTGCAGTCTGTTTCTTTACGTCCGTCGCGTTACTCGAAAAACGGTACGTCTAAAGGCCTCAAAACCAGGGTTTTGAGGTCACTTATTGAGACGGTCTCTCCGCAAAATCATTTTTGGCACCATATCCTTACGAGTAAGTAATGATACGCAAGTTTCAATTTCTCAAACGTTATAATCCGCTGCAAGAAATTGTGATTCTATAAAAACACATTTAGTTAACAAGTGGAAGTAGGGGAAACGAGGAAGTCAAGTTTCCACACGTAATAGTTTTCGCACGGGTTCGTGAATGTATTTTTAAGGGAGAATAATTCATGGTGAAGCTATCATTTGGAATGCTGCACGAAGCTTTGATTATTAATCCTCAAAGCGATCCAAACACACCAAACAATGAATTACTCTTGTTAAAAATATTTTCGAATCAGTCATTTCCACTAAAGAAAATGTAAGTTACATTCGTGCTTCTCAGGACTGTGCGTAATGCATCTTGGGTATTGAAACGGGTTAGGCCACCCACACTTTCCATTGTAATTTCTTTTCTGAAGTGCACATCATAAAACATCCCACAAGAAAATATTTAAGAAGAATAATAACTACAACCGTACCACTTCAACTAATTATCACAAAATACGGTGAATGAGAATTCTTTTTTCGTCTGCGGACCAGATTAGTACCATTTCTCACCGTAATAAACTCATTAATGGAACTGCGTTTTTCCACTCTCTCGGAACTCATTTAATCACAGCGACATACGAGTACTCACAGTCATAACAACTTTTAATGGCATCATCAAATCGTACAGTGTTTTCTTGAAAATTTCTGAACACGTCACATAGATTTCTAGTAAGTGTATTGAGACGTTAAAAGTGCTACTCGCAATGACTATTTAACCATGACAATAATAGTAATAATAATAATAATAATAATAATAATAATAATAATAATAGTGATTACCCCTTCACCCCTCATCATCTCATAATTCACACAAGGCGTAACAACCTTGCTGTACTGAGGGATACAGTTAAAAAGCTGATCCTGGAAAAATTACACACGTTAATCTTGTACAGTGGTCAGTAATGGCCTATACGTTAGTAATAATATTATTATTAACAATAATAATAATATGTATTTTGGGAATTAATAAAGTTAATAATATATAATATTGATTAATAATCAATATTTTATTTATATCCAAATTTATTAATACCATATTAATAATGAATATTTTGAATATTATGTGATTGTGACATTTTCTGAAAATGTGAGCCAATCAATGAAATTCTCAGTGCGATATATTTTTAAAAGCCGTTAGGCAACAGCAAGTAGAATAAAGGTCTCCTCCCAGTGTTGCGGTTGCAGGGGCTGTGTTAGTTCCACCTGGAACCGTTAGGCTGCACATCTGCGCAACAGGCGCCGGTGGCACAAGGGCCCCCGTGAATAGCACTGTGATTTGCGACGAGGGGCGCGGCCATAAGCGTCACTTGTGAGGCTTTGCTTGCTGACTTCCGGGGATCCCCCGGGGCGACTCCCATCGAAACAATCGAGCAACGCCCCGCGCGCAGTATGTCAGGGCCACCGGCGAAGCGATCCCCCCCTCCCCCTCCCTCTTTCCCGGTGGGAGTCTTTCTTAATCTTCCGTGCGATTGCATTCGACTCGATGAAGTACGTACACGGAAAAGAAACTTGTACAATGGCTTTCGAGTGCCAGCACTCGGAAAGGAATTTGCGGTACTGAATATGCCATCAAAGTGTTTTTTTGTTGTTGTTTTTTGTATTGCAACTAGAAATCTCTTGTTTTTCTGTGCTTTAATAAATAATTTGAATCACAAAATATTTGGAAATTAAATTAAATGTTCGTTCGTGAAATGAACTTCCTCATAAGTGAACATTAGAATATGCCAGTTTTCCTGCTTGTGTTCAAGAGATACGTTTTCGTCTGAACTATTGATTAGAGATTTCTCTCTTCTCTCCTCGTTATGTGTTAGCATACTTTTAAAATTTATAAATTTGTCACGAATTGCCGCATCGATGTTAACGCAAAGTGTTTAGAAAATTCTGTATCAGCAAATGAAATAGTAGGCATTCTTCGCACAAAGAAAATTAATTTTGAAATTTTAATTTAGAATGATACCTAGTTTTCACAACATTTGGATGTTGAAATCGTTCATGAAGTCCCAGCGGGAAACTTTCCCAGTCAGGATAATCTCTTAGTTCCCTTCCAGCTGATCTCCCATGTCCTGAGATGTGTGGTAAGGTGGTTCGTGTAAGAGTAAGAGTAGAGGATAGGACAAGGAAGAAGAAGGAAAAATCGAACGCGGTCCATGGCCCATTTGTTAGGTTACTGCTCCATCATTCGCCTGGTATTGATCGGAGAAACCACAGAAATCAAAGCAGGTGGCCGCTAGAATTCTCCTCCAGACAGCGCCTGAATATGACCCTGTTAAGTACCTCGTCGTGACTCGAACCCTAGAACCTGCTGGTGAAACGATATCCCGCGATGGAAAATATCTTTGATGTGACACTCTCTATTCATCGCCATGTCGCATGCGCTTCCAGGTGGCTGCGGCTCCAGACGCAATGTCAGTGGCGGCGACGCCAGCGGTGCGCAGCCTTGTGGCCAGGCGCTGGCTATTTCCGCCCCTCGTCAACAAACACGGCTCGCTGACAGTCGCCGTCGGGGCGACCCCCTGCCCGTCAGCTCCGCTCCTCGCCCCGCTCCCTCCCGCTTTACGCGCTACGCCTCCGTCGTTCTTCTCGCCCCGGTCCCGCCTTCGTCCCCTACCAATCCCATTTCCCCTCGCTTGATTACTTCCCCACGCGACCGCCACAGCAAGCCCCAATCCTCGCAAACGCCCCGCTTCTATCCTCCTGATCCGACCCGACCCGACCAACCTCGCACCCACCACCCATGCCCCACATCGATACCCACAATACCTTGCCCCGCTACGCTCCGCCTCGCCCGGATACGATCCAATCCGACACCGATCCGACTCAGTTCCGGATCCGAACCTACTCCGACCTTACTCCGGCCCTACTCGGCCCGACTCCGACCCGACTCCGACCCGACTCCGACCCGACTCCGACCCGACTCCGACCCGACTCCCACACGACTCCCACACGACTCCGACCCGACTCCGATTCATTCACTCCGTCATGCGACTACCGGTCCCCGCCCACCCCGTCTCTATGTCTCACTACATCTCCGGTCCTCTCCCACCACTTCTCCATGCCACGCCTTCCCTGTCCCTCAACACCCTCGTCTCCTTTTGCTCGTCACAGTCACACCCCGCACCGATTCTATGCGTCGGAAACTATCCCGCTCCCACACCGCCTTCTTTCCGCCCCGCCCCGTTGCCCATTTCCTCCACTCCCCCGCTCCGCCCCGCCCTGCTCCACCTCCTCCATTTCCGCCCCTTCCTCCCCCTCACGAGGCTCACCTTTCCACGCACCGGCGCCAGAACGCGCGCACGTGTGCCCCAGCCGCTCTCCACCCCCACCCCCCCTGCCGCCGCCGGCCGGGCAGCTGGCTACTCGGGTTTCGCAGCTGACGAGCTAACCAGCGAGCGCTGGCGTGGCTAAGGGCACGGGAGCCGTTGCTCTCCCCTCGGACGGATTGGCCTTTCAGTCAGTCACAGGAAGGAGCGACGTTGACGGTTTGAACCACCGTGCGAATTAACTAGCTTGGTGTTGCGCTTCCTGTCAGGTAATTTCATGGTAAAAAAAACATAATTTGCGCTATGCGAGATGGTAATAAAAATATTTTCACATCAATTGTTGCGCTGTTCTATTGCCAGACATACCTTAAAATAAGAAATGATGATAGAAATGTTTTGTTTCATACAAATTAGGTTTATCTTCAAACTCTAGGATCAAATAACGATTTGTATTGCCGAAAAGACATTTTCATCATTGTAGGTGGTTTGCCCCCACCCCCATAAAAATACCTCTTTGTCTACAACTCTTTTATTATAGGAGAACAATTGTACCAACCGATTCTTGCCGAGAGGAATCAAATGAACTCTGAGCATTCCTTCCCTCTCTCTCTCCTCTCTCTCCTCTCTCTCTCCTCTCTCTTTCCTCTCTCAAAATAAATAAAAACTATATTTTTAGTGTTCTGGAATTTCCCGCAAGGAACCTCACGAAATATTCAGTTCCCGCAACGATTAACACATCACTTGCCACACGTTGGGAAAATGAAATTGTAACGAGTGGACACACGGTCACACTCCTGTTCCCCGATTGCTGCATGTGGGATGCGTGATGATGCGGGTGACCTTATGGTCTGCTTAGTGGTCTGGTATTGTTCTCCACTACATAATTTGAAAACATCGATGCCCTATGTTTCGTACAAAGGGGTTGCTTCTGCAGCTGCATTTGCTATGAGAATTACGCTGTTCGTCACACCGCGGTACAGTTATGTTTTGGACATGCCCTACTCATATTTTCGAAAATAACCAATTTCAAAAATGTGTTGGACGATTATTAGGAAGGGTTTGATTTTCTTTTCCAAGTGTTTGCCAGATGGTGGCAGTAATGGTGTAACACCGTTTGATAAAATGTATTATGTATTATAACTCGAATTAGAAAACGTTAGCCGGCGTGTATCAGCTTGGTTAATAGGAGAAATATACGAAGATTTCTAGAATTGGAAAAGCCAGAAGGCTGTTTTTTCCTAAGAGATCCGTATGTTTTTGTGAACATTTTTTTGTAGTTTACAACAACTCTTTTCCTCGCATTACATCTAAAATTTCAAATGAATATCCAAAAATGAAGATTCCTGGCTGATAAACAAAGTATTACAATCATACAAGTTAACACTTCAAGTTCCTCTTTCGTTTGACAATTCATGCTGTTACTTTATAAAACTGTCTTGTCATCTTATGTGTGTCAATCATAAATTTACATTATTAGGAAGGAAATTTAAACTGTTTATACAGATTCTTACCCATTCCATGTTTTCAAACGAGGTGGTTATGGTAACTGAGGTCTACTTCTCTGGGGTCACTGTCGGACATTGCGTCTCTTCCTACAGTTTAGATTCTTCCAAACAATACGGTTGATACATGAGTATTACGCACGTATAAAAGCTCGTTGCAACGCGTGTATAACGTTTCTTTTTCATAGTTTTGTATTACGCTCGGGTACTGTGTCAGTCATTTTATTTTGTTTCCTTGACCTACTAACCATTATATCGTGCTATGTGCATTGTACTAAGGTCAATAGGTCCATTGTGCGGTTAATTTTTAGCAGGTGTTCATAGCGGAATGAAATGGCTATAATGTGCACTTAACTGAGACCGCGATACACAACGAGCGAAGTGAAATGTACCGTAGGGATATTAACCTTTTTAGACATGCTGTGAGTTTTCTCTCTGAAATATATTTTCCTAACACTTTGCAAATTCATACAAATTTCCAGTGCGGTAAACTCTATATATATAAGCCAAAAATAATACTTTAATTCTAAAAATATCAAAATTTCGCAATGATTTTATTTTAGAAATGTCACTTGGTTGAATATAACTTTAACAGTATTTTTTTAAATTTATTTAGGCTAAATTCTACGTTTACTAAACATGTCAGTGTCGGAGTATTGGCTCACTATTAACACCTGTGATCACTTTCTTGATGTATATAACACTACCCGTTTACGAATATAATCCGTATATATTAAAAATGTTTCGTGGCATCCTACAAACTTTTTTCAACATCACTTTGTCACCTTTCTAATTGTCAAATAGCATCAAGAGACGATTATCATCATGCGAATTATAGCATCATAGTTTTAATGAAAATTATAATTCCTTGGAATTTTCGCAACACGTATAAAACGTATGATATTGTTCGCAACGAAACTATGCGGTAAATAACTGTTAATAATTTCGTGCTTGCAGACAAAATTAAATTCAGAAGCCCAAAATGAAAACAGTCTGTTAAGGAACACGTCAAAGTCTTGTAAAGGCACATTATAATATTCGATTATTTCAGTCCAGGGGCAGTTTGCGTTCACCCATTGAAATTATAGCTAAACAAAGCTTTATGTAGATGTACATTCTTCATAACACATTTGAAGCAAACGCATTCGCCAAGGATTAACGAGCAGCGGAGAGCAAAATCATTGGCGGAGCTTGTTTTTGTTCGACGAGTTTGAACTTTGAGAGTGGAGCGTACTTCATTTAAAACGATCGGGTCCAGCTATCAATTTCCTTCCGAACGGCGCCTGTGATACAGCTCTGCCCGCAGAGAAAGCCGGTTCTGCTACACAGTGCCACAACGTTCTCTCCGCGGAGTGCTTAACTCAAGATCGACTGCACAACTGCAAGTCAGAGGTCAGGCGTAAGAGTTCTGAAACGTATTGCATTGTGCTGTAGGTTTCAAATCAATCTCCGAACGAAGAAAATACAGTATGCTACAAAGAATGGAGCTGGACCCTAAAATAACTTTGTGCATCTACATACTACTCTGTTGCCTATAACCATGTTATACTATTGACTTTCTGTTACTATTGGCTGCTTGACTAAGAGTCACAAAATTATGCCATTTACTGAATAGAGACATATTTCATCTAGTACGTCCGTGAGTAAAACAATGTACGAGTAGTTAACCGTTGTTGTGTTTGTACGTATTTTGTGAGATAGGGCGGTTACAAGAACAGCTTGACCGCCAGGCGCGGATCCACGGGAATGGAAATGAAGGAAATCCCCCCCCCCCCGCTAACTTTTTTCAGTATCTATTAATTTTAACTTGTCACGAAACTTTCAAGCAAAAATATTTTAGGATAATCATTAAAACGAATAAAATTGTACCGCTGCATGAGTTGAGTGTAGCCTGCGACATTTTACAAAATCTCTAATACGACACTTTCGACCAAAGCATTTTTAATTTCTCCTCCCAAATTTGTCTCTGGATCCGCCCCTATGACCGCTGACAATCTTGTTTTCAGTAGGCCGCGCTGATCATACTATTCTACTAGGGAAGATATATTCTATGTAGATATATGTATGATAATGATCTACAGTACTTTTCTGTGATTATTTTGAACATAAGGATGAGCCTTCTTCCTATAACTGTGGGCTATGGCACACGATACTCACTGCCAGTCAAAATTTGAATTTTCATAACACATCAGTCGGGATAGATTTTAGATGACATTAAAGAGGCCATATTTCGTAAATCGTGCCAAAATAATCCGGTACTAGAGCAGATTCAAGACGAATGACTTTAGAATTGCCAAGCTAATGTTTTTATTGGACATTATCCGTACGTATTTAAGGTAAGGTCATAATGCAGCACGTAGTTGATCCGTATTCAACCCCTGAGAGTTTGTTTTGGTCTCCCCTGCCCCAGAGGTACTTCATCACCTTCCGCGCAAATGTTTTTGACCCCTGGGTCCGGAAGGTCATTAAATATGCGCAGCTTTCTTTTCCGGATAAGGCCATGGTGGCATAGAGATGACGCATGTGGGAGTGTATGGTGCAAAATAACCACCTTTCTCTCGATCGAGCTCTAGATTCAGAGGGCCGTAACACACACACGCGATAGATATGGGAAGCCTGGAAGAGGTCTTTAAAGTTTATGCGAGATCGTACACGTCCTAAAACAAGTCACGCGTCTTGTATATTCGAAAACCCAAGTCCCCCGTTTATCTGTTTCATTGGCTTCGTAACGATCAATGTTCCCACTTTTATCTCCCACGCGTCTAGTCGCACTTTCAAATAACTCGTTCTCTGGGCGGGAAGAGTTTTGGCAGAACCGTGAATTGAAATTTTATGTTCCCGATAAACAGGAAAGCAACCGGAATTATGGAGGTGAGGGGTATAGAGAAAATAAATCTTGCAGCATATGTGCTGTTGGTGGTGCATATCATGGGTAGCAAACAGTTTGAATCAATAAGCAATATCGTCGCTTGTGATAGCTTTTGATCGCTAGAGTTACTGAAAGAAGGTAAATATTTCGTCGGTTGATTATTGTTGAAAGATGTGTGAAGTTTGACTGCTATCCGGCGTCATTTCATGATATGTGTGTGTATTCAAGGTATATGACAGAGAAAGAACAACATACCACATTGCTATATTACATTTTTGAAGCTGTAAATGAACCGACGTAAATTAACAAATCTGTATTTCAACAAATTTGTACTCACAGTTGCACATCTCAGAGAAATGCTTGAGAAATATATTTTTTTAATCGTGAACTCAACTGAAGAAGAAACGTAAAGAAAGAGTTAAGGCGAAGAGCATATCTCATTTATAAATGACACGAAAAGCTATTATGATTGATTCTAATTGATTAGTTACACCTATCCAAAGGCTGCGACAATTTTATGATCGAGGTTAATTTCACTAAACCAATGGTAGCCAAAGAAGCACCGCTGAATTTTCACTTCATGTAATACTTGTAACTGTTTAAAGAACATTTTATTATTGAAAATGTAAAAAATATATTTGTAATAATGCCACTTTACTTATTTATTTTGAAAACAATAATTAAATGATAGTTTATGATTATGAAATTATAAATAATAATTATATGTAATATTTATGAGTGCTATTTTCCGTAGGTAGTGGTAACAAATATACCATTAGTTCCAGAAATGAAAATGTTATGAAACACAAACATCATAAAAGACGAAGATGAAAGCTATAAATTGATCAAATCAAAATAATACATAGTTATAGTCTCTACCACCGACACCAGGTCGTCTCCGTTAACACTTTCCCGTCTTATATTAGGATCTCGGTAATCGCCATTCTGCTATGTTGCTCAATCTACCAACTATTAATGAAAATAATCCAGTTATCGGTCCACCACCAACACCAACCTGATTCCGTTAATAGGCTCCCGCCTTTTATTAGGAATCACAACAAACGCGAGTCTACAGTACTACTGAATCTACCGCATGCATCAAATAAGAGAGCAAACACTCACTCGAGACGCTTCCGTTGGTCTTGGCGTGACCGTTGGTGTGATGGTGCTGCACGGGTCCTAAAATTGATCAAATCAAAATAATGCAGTTATCGGCTCTACCCCCTCCACCAGCTTAGCTTCGTTAAGACGCCCCCGCCCTATATTAGGAGTCTCGACCAACGCGAGTCTACTCTGGTACTCTGGTACTATCTACCCCATGATTCAAATATAAATTTTAAAAAAGCAAAAACTCACTGGAGACGTGTCCGTTGGTTTTGGCGTGCCCGTTGGTGTGATGGTGCTGCACCGGCCCGGAGCCGCCTCCCGGGTGGTGGCTGACGTGCGTGGAGTGGTGCGGCACGTGGTGGTGGTGGTTAGAACCACCCCCGCCGCCGCCGCCTCCGCCGTGGTGGTTGCGCATCATGGTGTGCGGGTGGTGCATGGTGCCCGGAGGATCTGCCGGCACGGGCGGCAGTCGATGGTGCGGCGGTGTCCTCACGTTGCGCGCGCGCCACTCGCGCCCATTGCGCAGAGTGGTGCTCGACGTGGGCTGCGTGGTGGCGGCGGTGGTGCACCGAGAGGGAGGAGCAATGTGCGTTGGTGCCGCACCAACGGGAAAGCGATGGACGCGGTACGCGTCCCGGTCGTCGCACACCTGCACTCCCAAAACACTCGCCTTGTCACAGTTCAAGGTTACGACAATCAATTATGAATAAAACTTCGCGATTTTATTTTCGTGCGGTTTTTTTACGCACAGAAAAGTAATTCTGTCACTTCTTGAAATTTTAATTTGTGACTACATAATCCTGAATTCAGTACTCCTATTTACTCGCGTGTTCACTACGTAAACAATTGCCAATTACATCTTGTTTTTAAAAAAAGCGCAAGCAATGATTGGAAATTACTAATTTACTGATGAGATAATCCTTTTCGTTGGACAGTACAAAATCATTCAAGAATTAGACACTCCATTTCGTATTGTCGTCACTTGAAATCTGTCGTGACCGTCGCTCAAACACTCAATAATCGAACGATTCCACTGTTGCTTCGTTTTTTAACAATTTGTTCACTAAACACTCTTCAAACGTGGCTTCTTTGCAGGCGGGATTTTGTCGAATATCGAGATATTCCACTGTTGCTACGTTCCTTTGTTTTTTTTCGTAACAATCGTTCATAAACAATCAACGGCCGTGTCTTGTTCGTGGTCGTGGGATTGCCGATTCAAACCGACGTAACCGAGGGTGGGTGATGCCGAGCGGTGGACGAGTTGCGTGGGAAGGGGGAGGGGGGAGATTTCACCCAATCCACTTTCTCGGCGCTCCGTTCGCGGCTTGCGGTTCAGCCGTGCTCGGGTCCAGCGCACTTGTTCCCCCGGGGGCCAGCACGATTCTGGTTCCGCGGCGCGCCGTTTGCTCGTGACACGCTCGTGGCTCCCAGTCCATTCACTCGGCGCGAGGCACGAGGAGGGGGCGGGGCGCGGCGGGGCGGGCAGTCGCAACGCAGGCCAGCGGGTCGACACGACCCGCGCTCTCCTTTCCTCCGCGGTCACTGGTTCGACGCCAGACGCCTTCCGGCGGCTGCGGTGGCCTTTTTACCTCGCTTCCGCTGCGTGCGTTTGGAGGTGGCGACGTGCTATTGTTTGTGCGCGACGTGAGTTTCGACTTCCGTTCAGCGATGGGCGATTGTTTTGATCGGCGAGGAACGGCTGGTGACGAATCTGGATTGTGCTATTGTTGCCGCAGAACTTTCGCGCACGACTGATGACGAGGTTATACCGCAGTAGTTATTCCAAGAAATCTTAGATTTCGCGCGCCAAGAATTCACTGTTATATCTATACATTCAATAGAGCACCGTTATGGTACTGGGAAGTTCTTGTAAGTAGCAAAGAATATATCTGAAACACTAATTCGTGTACGCCGATTGCTTATCTGACGCAAGCTTCACTTTATGAAGGCTGGGCGACAGATTATCAAATATCTTACACCGCAGCATGAATTAATTGTTATGCATGAACCTCTAAAACTGGCGTTAGATTTCTTATTAATTCTTGTTATTACAGCGGTGTGAGTAGAACCGAATAACTTATTTGCAAACTAATCTCTCAGCCAAGTTTATTCCCTAATGGCATGAAATGTTCAGATTAAATTCCTGCCAGTCCCGCAAATAATATTGTGTTTCTCAGGACTTAGTTTCTAATCTCTCGTCCACTTCTTCGAGAAGATGCGTTTTTTTTTAACTTTTTATCGTGTGGTTTCTACTTGCAAGTTCAAAAAACGAACTCCGTTCGATGCACTGACCTTATATTTTTTTGTTGGCTCTGCGAGAGTGGGTGTAGATTTACACGTAGCGTTGTCGTCTGGCTGTTTTTATCTTTTTAGTGGTACATGTACGAATTCGATCGTGGGAGTAGGCTTCCGTTTGGCACACGCTGCGAACTTTTCTTGTCGGGGTCCCGAGTTCGATTCCCCTTCGCCGGCTCGTTCTATAATCTTCTTCCTCTCCACTGCCTGCTTCGCCAGACAGGTCGCCGGCCGGTGTATCTCGCACGCACACGGCCTCTGGAGTGCTCGGGCTCCCAAGATCGCACTTCTTAACGTAGCTCAAGGGGGGCTCTGGAAAGGATCGTCCGCACACTACGATAGAGCACTAACCAGAACCACTTGGACCGATCCCACCCGTCGACTGGTCGGTCAGCTTCTGCGTCGAGTTGCTTTTTTTTACGCCTTTCTACTGCTCGTTCTTCTGCCGTCTTCCTTCTGTTCCGAAGCGGCCGCGGAAGTAGCCGTTGGAGATGGCAACGGCAGGGAGGCTCTCCGGGTCGTTATCGCCCGCTGGAGAAGCAGCGTCTGTCAGCGCGAGGTTGTTAATATTCGTCACGCTGTTCGCTTCGGGGGTGGCGAACGAAACAACAACTTCATACGGGTTTGTTTGGTCAAATCACCTGCATCAACCGCTGGTTTCTGTTGCACTCTTTAAATATGTATTTCGCGTATAAATGTTTTTATCTTCTAAAATAAATCGGACTTAGATGATTTTCACGTTGTGCGTACTATACAAAACAGAACAGTCTGAGTAGTAGAATTATCCAAAACCGATAGTTAGGTTGCACGTCTTTAAAATTAGAAATTTCTCGCACAAATTCTCTGATCGATTTCTTCAACACGTCAATCTACGTAGCATACCCATTTTTTTATACTTCTCGAACAAAACCTCTGCTTTTCGTGAATGATACAGAAGTATAAAAACTACGACACTGACACTGCAAATTTGTGTGAAAGGACTTTGATATATTCGAATGAAGTTCGTAATTCTTTCCGACTGCTTGAAAGCTTCAACACGCCTGACCACTTGACATACGTAGTTGACGAAAGGACATTTATTGCGATGTATGTACAAGCATGTATTGACTCGTATGTTTCCCGCTTACGCAAGCCACACCCATCACACACTCACACACGAGCTGCAGAGTGAGTTTAAATGTATGCAGCGGTAAACAAGACGCCGTGTTACACACACGGATGACGCCGCCGACGAGAAATATATTACCAGTTTCCTGTGATAATGTTCAGGTTATACACACTTCCGTTTGCTTCGGCCTACTCAAGGCAAACCGCCTCTTCACGCTTGTGCATGGAACAGCGTTGACGTTCACACCCTCAAAGAAACACTTGGAGATGTCGCTTTGCGGTTATCGCCTGCCGCGCGCGTCACTGGCTACAGGACGCTAATGTTGATCGTTGCTTTGTTGATGCTAATGTTGATCGTTGCGTTGTTAATATGCTAATGTTGATCGTTGCGTTGTTGATGGTGCTAATGTTTATCGGTGCGTTGTTGATCGTTGCTTTGATGATTTCTAACGTTGATCGTTGCGTTGTTGATGATAATGCTGTTCGTTTCTTTTTTTGATGAACGTTGCCACACACGAGTTATATTATTGGATATGTTATCGAAGTATTAATGCTGTGAGATTTCAATCATACAGAAGCTTCTCAGCGACCGTGGAATTGTTGATGTTGATTGTCACGCGTATTGAAAGTGATGAAGAGAAGTGTATATCAAACACTTTTGACACTTAGAAGAAAAATAATCAACTCCCAAATTGACGTTTAAAGGAAAGTGATGTTTCGCGTGTCACAAGACACAAATTAAGATCAAAAGCACAAATATTTACGTAGTAATCACTCACAATAAATTTTCTGCTTTCTCGTTGACAGTGTTGTCACTGAGTGCCAAAAAAGAAGTATGTTTTCCGAAGTAAAGAAATATATCAGTAATTTATTCCTCCGTTCACCAATTAACAAACCGTGCTTCACTCAACATTTAATCACGATCCCTATCCCACAGAAATACACATCAGTCTGCGAGAATAGCGAATACCTCTTTTCACAAAACCGTGTCACTTTCGTACGCAATTTTCCATCCAGCCGCAAATTCACAGACTACGCGCAAACATTCCCGTACCGAAATACACCTCGGAGTTCAAGGCGAACACAAACATACGAAGTTGCTGTCTTCTCACACGGCGCCCCTACACTATGTCACTTTCTTACACACTGTGCAGCCACGCGTAAAAAATCACCGCGGTGGCAAAACCAAAAAAAAAAAAAAACCTTTCTCGTACCGAAATACGCGTCGGACCGCTAGGAGAACACCGTCGTTCGAAGTGACCGCGCGTCACTTTCGCACGCACTATTCAACCGCGCACAAATTGCTCGTCGAACGGACGCGGACAGACACAGGACACGCGCGCGTGTGCGTGGACGCACGCGCGTGCGCGAGACGGAGCGACACGCGGCGTCGCGTCGCGGCGCGTGTGGGCGCGGGGCGAGTGGCGGCCGGCGGGCGCAGGGGAGCGTCCGCACGCCGCAACGGTCTCGCGGCGACTGGCCGGGCGCCCGCGCCGCGGCGGCGGCGGCGCGGCGGTGGCTGCGGCGGCGGCGGAGCGGAGGTGGAGGAGGAGGAGGAGGTGGAGGCGGCCGCGCGGAGCGAAGCGTCTCGCGCCGCACGCTGCTGGAGGAGGAGGAGGAAACGGAGAAAGAAGAGAAAGAAATGAAAAAAGAACAGAAGGCGACGGAAAATGAAGAGGAGAAGGCAAAGGAGAATGAAGAGGAGAAGGCAAAGGAGAATGAAGAGGAGAAGGCAAAGGAGAATGAAGAGGAGAAGGCAAAGGAGAATGAAGAGGAGAAGGCAAAGGAGAATGAAGAGGAGAAGGCAAAGGAGAATGAAGAGGAGAAGGCAAAGGAGAATGAAGAGGAGAAGGCAAAGGAGAATGAAGAGGAGAAGGCAAAGGAGAATGAAGAGGAGAAGGCAAAGGAGAATGAAGAGGAGAAGGCAAAGGAGAATGAAGAGGAGAAGGCAAAGGAGAATGAAGAGGAGAAGGCAAAGGAGAATGAAGAGGAGAAGGCAAAGGAGAATGAAGAGGAGAATGAAGAGGAGAAGGCAAAGGAGAATGAAGAGGAGAAGGCAAAGGAGAATGAAGAGGAGAAGGCAAAAGAGAATGAAGAGACGAAGACAAATGAAAACGAAGAGACGAAAAGAAATGAAAACGAAGAGAAGATAAATGAAAACGAAGAGGAGAAGAGAATGCAAATTCAAATGAAGAGAAGACAAAGGAAATAGAGAAGGTGTAGGAGAAGGAATATGAGGAAGAGGAGAAGGAACATGAGGAGGGTGAGGAAAAATAAAGGTAAAATGAGAAGGAGTAAGAGAAGAGGAGGGAATGAGGTGAAAAGGAAAAAGAGAAGGAAAACGAAAGAAATAATGAGAAAAGAAAGAAAAAGGAGGTCTGTATGTGGAGGAAAAGGAGAAGGCGTAGTCAGAATGTCGGGCAACGTGGCTGGAAGGGATGATGGACTGGTCCAAAAGGTGGCTACGACTCATTTTAGAAGAGTCTTCGTGAATTGGAATTGTTTGTTTTAAATAGAGTTTGGTTGGATTTAGTTCTTATTTGTCGAAGTTATGGCATTGTCGATCAGAAAACTTATCTCGTCCTTTCTCGCCCAGAAAGTTCGGTCCTTTATGCGAAGATGCCCTCTATGAGATAATTAAATATCATCCTCTCTGAATAATACGCCAAGTAGCGACAACGGTTGCATACGATTTATCAGACACCATGGACATAAAACTTTGAATTTTTCTTTGAATTTTATAGGAAATTACATTTCGCGGGTGCTCCTGCCACACTTATGGCGAAACATTGTCTATTTCGCAGATTGTGAAAGAAAACAGCAACCTGTACCACAGGCTAGCATCTTGCGTAACTAGGAAATAATGCGTTCTAGATCCTAATAACTCAGCTTTCGTGTTCCTTATGAAGCACAAGGTATGTTTCATATCCCGTAATCTATAAAATGATAATTCTGTAATATTTTCTCAATTTTGGTATTGTACTCTTTCAATGTTCTATTGCAACTTTATTGCATCAAAGATTCGTAGGAAGGGTTGTCAGAAAGTTGAATGTTGGCATTGAGTATGAAGCTTTTTTCACTTTTCAGCGATTGAATAAGTGTTTTAATTTTCGCTTAGGTATAACTTCTGCTGCAAATTGTATTCACGGTAACGGCAGGTACTAGGAGAATCTACTTACTTTTTCACGGACCTTTTGTCAGATTTGACCACTCAGAAAATAAATGGAAAACAGTATAAAATGACTCTGTTTTACAGACAATTTACGAGATCTTCTGAGGTGTTATTGATAATGATCACAAAATGACATTGCTTATAAAGGTAAATTATTAACGTTCGATTGTTTATCATTATTTGTGTGTTTATTTTCTTATTGCTTTGTTTTAAAATATATTTTCCTGTTTTCTAATACTTGAGCACCCATGAACTAGGTAAAATAATCACCCGTCCTATTTCAGCATTTTGTTTTTAAAAGATCAAGAGAAACGATAACAAACTCGGTCGAGATGAGAGTGGCAGATCCAGAAGAACTTTACTAGTAAACATGCTCGTTTAGGCCCAAACTACGCAGATTCTGTTGTACATTCCTTTTTCTTTTGCGTGGGGGAGTGTAGTGTTTTAGTGTTTAGTTCAGTAATAAAAATCAAATTAGTATCTCATTGCCGAATAAAAACACTTTCTATTAAGGTGTATCGAACACTTGTTTAAAAAAATTGTCAACAATTTCCTTAATATATTCTGGCCATAATTTCCATGGATAAAGATAGGGAGAAATATTCCGAAACTCCAGAAAACCTACGTAAATTGTAGTATTTCGAAGCTATAAAATGTAATGAAGCATTTAGTTTTATAAAGGATTATATATCTAAATCAAGTTTTCTTCAAAGCATGTGCATATCAAAGCATATAATCAGCCCAATTCATATCAGAAAGTCCTATTATCCTAGTACTTCTATGAAGGCCAACGAAAGCCGCATTAGTGCCAGGAAATTCCAAGAGATGGCTCTGGGTCTTTATGCAGGCGCTCGTTGCTTGCTTCTCCTTGTCAATAATCCTAGTTTTTGACATTTACACCCAAAACATTATTAAATTGTTGGCAGGATTCCTGCCCCAGATGGGGGGGGGGGGGGAGGGCAGGAAGAAATACTTTTGTCACTCCTTCAAAAATTAAAGAATGCTTTCTAAATTTGAATATTGTGTAATTGTTTGTCACATACAATACTCAAGTGTTGTAGAAATGAAATAATAAAATTGCATTGTCCATAACGAAAATTAATTCCTTACATTACTCAACATTACGTCGATTACTCCGCCCTTCTGAAAAAAATCGCAGATACAATACCTTGACTGTGAAATGTCGTGTGTATGCAGAATATAAAAACAAGTGGTTGTGTGGGTGAGTTGAAAAAACAAAAACAACGTAGAAAGGGTGTAACACCTCACAGTGATGATAGTCGCAAATGCTGGTGAGGCTGCTTGAATATTAAGGCAGTTGATTAGTAGGCGCGCTGCAGTGAAAGGGATGAAATGAACATGAATGCAGCTAATGAGCAGCAGAAGCCGCCGCTTTGCAATTCTCGCAACAGACGCGCTGGTTGTTCGGTGCTTGCACCATAGAAACTCCTGTTTCTATTGAAATCGTGAAAGCCGGTATTAATGGTAAACAAACTGCCGCGTTAATTTTCAAAACCATGCTTTTGTGTTTTGATTTCTCCTATTAAGATGATCACAAGAAGAAATAAATAAAGCTACCAATATGCCAAAGTGCTAATGAAGATACAAATGTCATTGGCACACTCCCAATTCATCCTTAATTTTATTTCTTCTTCGCTGACTCGCAAAGTGAGGTTTATAAGTAAGATTTCCAGGAATCTTCTTTCCAAAAATATTATCTCGTTCGAAAGCTAGGGACGTAAGGTTGCGCATAAATATCTATAAAATGCAAGATAATTTAAAACACTTGTTTAAACGCACTTCTTAATTTTATAATTTTTCCACTACTCTTTCACTTTCCTCCTCATATTTGTTCTCTATTGTCTAAATCTGTGTGTTATTGCTACATTCTCAAATTTTTCAGTATCATTTGGAGCCTTGTTTATTCGATTTTTGTCTGTATTCCTCCATTTTCAAAAATGATCGATATTAGAAGATAATAAATGTATTCGTTGGACAACATTCACGTGTTTCTCCCTCAAATACCGGAGATATTTCTTCCTGTAGCATGTCCTTTTATATGAATTTCAATGTTTTGCATAAATGACAGTGTTGAAAAATGGAATATCGAAAATCGAACATTTTATCGTGCTCGAGTTGTACTCTAATATCCTCATATCGGAACCAATATTTGATTTTCATTTCAGTGGAAATGATTTTGAAAGTGTATATGGTTCTCTCATGATAAAAACTCTCTAGCGTTTTCGAAGGAAAAACTGTTTGTAGTACCCTTTGTTTATGAATCGTCGTGCGATTGGACAGGGCAAGCTATTATAAATTCGCCAATTTATTAGATATTCATATATCGAATTTATTTGGTTATCTTGTTATATCTTGTAACAGCATAAAAAAGTAATATACAAAGCATTCATTAGGATTAAGGCTAGAGAACTCACAGTGTCTTTGCTACTGTCAGTAACTATTTTAGTGTTGGACAACCAAAATGAATGTAGGTCATTGAATAATTCTCTGCGGCATCAAAAATATTGGTATTTTCGGAGAGATATTCGGGGAATGTGTAGTAAACCGGGAAATGGTCTTGTTTGACTCAATAAACTCGAAAGAAAAACCTGTTTATTATGTATACCCAAGTTCTATTCTCAAGAGGAGATCCTTTACTTTTGTTTCAAAACAGATCATCAAGAATATAAAGTTTTATCAGTTTATAGATGGTAAGAGAGAGTGAAAAAATAGCTCATTCAAATACTGTTATGGAAAATCCAAAAGAGTTTAAGTATTTAAAAAAAATGTATTATGTGACGATGATATATAAAATAACATTTTAAAAAATTATTTGATCTCAATTCGATAAACGCGAAAATAATGAAGTTAAAAATGGAAGAAAAATGTTGTGAAAGAAAAACAGTCAGAAAGAATCAGTCTTCCTGTTAAAAAAAAGTCTGCATTCGATACGCAGTTGGAAGAAATGAAGAAACCGCCTGAAAAGTGACTTATTTCAAGTAATGTGTACATTTCCACGAGTTGCATTCTATCGCAATGCTGCTCTCCAAATGTTGGGGCATTGAATACAAAAGCTCCTTAACGTAAGAACCCCATTCTTTCTAAATATAGAGAATAACCTCTCCAAAAATTGTCTCACACCAGTGACAGTCGTAGATATTGCTTAAGAGGAGTAAACAAAACGGCGTAAACTACTTTAAATAAAATTCCATATTCGATTACATGTGTTGACTTGCCGTGGCATAGAAAGAGCGAGTAAGAGAGAGGAAGAGCGAGTGTGAGAGAGAGAAAGAGCGAGTGTGTGAGAGAGAGAGAAAGAGCGAGTGTGAGAGAGAGAGAGAGAAAGAGCGAGTGTGAGAGAGAGAGAAAGAGCGAGTGTGAGAGAGAGAGAGAAAGCGAGTGTGAGAGAGAGAGAGAAAGCGCGAGTGTGAGAGAGAGAGAGGGAAAGAGCGAGTGTGTGAGAGAGAGAGAGGGAAAGAGCGAGTGAGAGAGAGAGAGAAAGAGCGAGTGAGAGAGAGAGAGGGAAAGAGCGAGTGTGAGAGAGAGGGAAAGAGCGAGTGTGAGAGAGAGAGGGAAAGAGCGAGTGTGAGAGAGAGAGGGAAAGAGCGAGTGTGAGAGAGAGAGGGAAAGAGCGAGTGTGAGAGAGAGAGGGAAAGAGCGAGTGTGAGAGAGAGAGGGAAATAGCGAGTGTGAGAGAGAGAGAGGGAAAGAGCGAGTGTGAGAGAGAGAGGGAAAGAGCGAGTGTGAGAGAGAGGGAAAGAGCGAGTGTGAGAGAGAGAGACAGAGCGAGTGTGAGAGAGAGAAAGAGCGAGTGTGTGAGAGAGAGAAAGAGCGAGTGTGAGAGAGAGAGAAAGAGCGAGTGTGAGAGAGAGAGGGAAAGAGCGAGTGTGAGAGAGAGAGGGAAAGAGCGAGTGTGTGAGAGAGAGGGAAAGAGCGAGTGTGAGAGAGAGAGGGAAATAGCGAGTGTGAGAGAGAGAGGGAAAGAGCGAGTGTGAGAGAGAGGGAAAGAGCGAGTGTGAGAGAGAGAGGGAAAGAGCGAGTGTGAGAGAGAGGGAAAGAGCGAGTGTGAGAGAGAGAGGGAAAGAGCGAGTGTGAGAGAGAGGGAAAGAGCGAGTGTGAGAGAGAGAGACAGAGCGAGTGTGAGAGAGAGAGAAAGAGCGAGTGTGTGAGAGAGAGAAAGAGCGAGTGTGAGAGAGAGAGAAAGAGCGAGTGTGAGAGAGAGAGAAAGAGCGAGTGTAAGAGAGAGAGAAAGAGCGAGTGTGAGAGAGAGAGAAAGAGCGAGTGTGAGAGAGAGAGAATGAGCGAGTGTGAGAGAGAGAGAAAGAGCCAGTGTGAGAGAAAGAGCGAGTGTGAGAGAAAGAGCGAGTGTGAGAGAAAGAGCGAGTGTGAGAGAAAGAGCGAGTGTGTAAGAGAGAGAGAAAGAGCGAGTGTATAAGAGAGAGAGAGCGAGTGTGTAAGAGAGAGAGAGAAAGAGCGAGTGTGAGAGAGAGAGAAAGAGCGAGTGTGTGTGTGAGAGAGAGAGAGAAAGAGCGAGTGTGAGAGAGAGAGAGAAAGAGCGAGTGTGTGAGAGAGAGAGAAAGAGCGAGTGTGTGTGAGAGAGAGAAAGAGCGAGTGTGTGAGAGAGAGAGAAAGAGCGAGTGTGTGAGAGAGAGAGAGAGAAAGAGCGAGTGTGTGTGAGAGAGAGAGAGAAAGAGCGAGTGTGTGTGAGAGAGAGAGAGAAAGAGCGAGTGTGTGTGAGAGAGAGAGAGAGAGAGAGAAAGAGCGAGTGTGTGTGAGAGAGAGAGAGAGAGAAAGAGCGAGTGTGTGTGAGAGAGAGAGAGAGAAAGAGCGAGTGTGTGTGAGAGAGAGAGAGAGAAAGAGCGAGTGTGTGTGAGAGAGAGAAAGAGCGAGTGTGTGAGAGAGAGAGAGAAAGAGCGAATGTGTGTGAGAGAGAGAGAGAAAGAGCGAGTGTGAGAGAGAAAGAGCGAGTGTGAGAGAGAGAGAAAGAGCGAGTGAGAGAGAGAGAAAGAGCGAGTGAGAGAGAGAGAAAGAGCGAGTGAGAGAGAGAAAGAGCGAGTGAGAGGGGTGTATATCGGATCGTTTTTTCCCTTCACCCCCCACCAACCCCTAGTATAAAATGACACCATTCACTGCGTCGCATGTCCTGGCTCTTGTCGGAGTGTGAGTGAAGAGAGTCCAGGGGCGCGATAAAAGATATGTCACTAGATGGCAGTTTAGGGGAAGAACGCCTCTCCCGAGCTGTAGGGCAGCATTAAACAACTTTTCTCTTGTGGCCACATTAGGACAATGAGAATGGGTGATTACTATATGAAAGTAGGAAACGCTATAAATGCGAAAATGTTCGTCATTCTTTAAACATTAAAGCAAATATTTTATTTGGAAATGACATTGAAACATGCTGAGATGGCTCAGGGCAACTACATCATTTCTGACGGAGAGGTCCTTGGACGTTGGCGAATTTTAGCCATATATCTCGGTCGACTTCAGCCACTTCCTGGAGAACTCTAGAGGTCGGCTGCTCATATCGGTATGGTTTTCCGTTGTTTCTCCTACTAGTACAAGGCGAATGCAGGAGCAGAACCTTAACAAACGTGCCACGAACCGCGCGCGATCTTTCCTTCCCCATCCGTATTCTTTCCTCTCCCATCACAATTGCACGCTCGCTTACATGCAGTACACAAGTCGTGAGCTTAGTGCTTATCATGACTGGTGCGCTGTTCCGCTGAAATAGATACCTGAAGAGAGGAAACCCCGCAAGCCGAAAGGCCAGCGCCGGATTTCACGTGCCGCCGGAGGAAAGAATGGCTCTCCTGGTTACGTGCACTACACTTACGTGTCTTAGCAATTAATGCGCCCAGAAACACAAAATAAATAAATAAATGCTCAGACATCAAGGCCAGTATTTCTTGAGTAATTACAATTAAAAGAATTAGGGAGAAGGCAAAGGAGAATGAAGAGTAGAAGGCAAAGGAGAATGAAGAGGAGAAGGCAAAGGAGAATGAAGAGGAGAAGGCAAAGGAGAATGAAGAGGAGAAGGCAAAGGAGAATGAAGAGGAGAAGGCAAAGGAGAATGAAGAGGAGAAGGCAAAGGAGAATGAAGAGGAGAAGGCAAAGGAGAATGAAGAGGAGAAGGCAAAGGAGAATGAAGAGGAGAAGGCAAAGGAGAATGAAGAGGAGAAGGCAAAGGAGAATGAAGAGGAGAAGGCAAAGGAGAATGAAGAGGAGAAGGCAAAGGAGAATGAAGAGGAGAAGGCAAAGGAGAACGAAGAGGAGAAGGCAAAGGAGAACGAAGAGTAGAAGGCAGAGGAGAACGAAGAGTAGAAGGCAGAGGAGAACGAAGAGTAGAAGGCAGAGGAGAATGAAGAGTAGAAGGCAAAGGAGAATGAAGAGTAGAAGGCAAAGGAGAATGAAGAGGAGAAGGCAAAGGAGAATGAAGAGGAGAAGGCAAAGGAGAATGAAGAGGAGAAGGCAAAGGAGAATGAAGAGGAGAAGGCAAAGGAGAAGGAAGAGGAGAAGGCAAAGGAGAAGGAAGAGGAGAAGGCAAAGGAGAAGGAAGAGGAGAAGGCAAAGGAGAACGAAGAGGAGAAGGCAAAGGAGAACGAAGAGTAGAAGGCAGAGGAGAACGAAGAGTAGAAGGCAGAGGAGAACGAAGAGTAGAAGGCAGAGGAGAATGAAGAGTAGAAGGCAAAGGAGAATGAAGAGTAGAAGGCAAAGGAGAATGAAGAGGAGAAGGCAAAGGAGAATGAAGAGGAGAAGGCAAAGGAGAATGAAGAGGAGAAGGCAAAGGAGAATGAAGAGGAGAAGGCAAAGGATAATGAAGAGGAGAAGGCAAAGGAGAACGAAGAGGAAAAGGAGATTTTGTTTCGACTTTCCTTCCGTCCTTCCCCCCGACAAACCATCACCGCGTGATGTCCAGGAGGCGTTGGAACACAGAGGGCCCGCACGGCGGCGCCCGGGGCAAGCGTCGACGGCCGGGCCGGCCGGCGGGGGGCGGGTGTCCGGCGGCGCCGATGCAGCCGATGGGCAGCCGGGGGGCGATCGCGGCCTCCCCGCCCCCGCCCCCGCCCCCACCCCACGCCGCCCTTCTCACCTTGTCAGGAATGCAGCCAAGGCCGTTGCCACAACCGCCGCCGCAGGTACAGTCTCTGCCGCCGGCTGCACACCGCCCGCTGCATCGGCCCCGGCAGCAGACACGGCATCTTCCACGATAGACGACATCGACGTTGAACCCAAACATCGATGTTGCCAAACATCGATGTTGCCAAACATCGATGATCAGAATTAAAACATCGCTGATCTACGTCGACCAAAATCCATAGATGTTTTCAAACGTCAATGATTTAAAGCTGGTTTATCAACCTCCATCATTAAATTCATGCACAATTTGACGTTGGTCGCATCGTATTAATTTATAGGTAAAATTTAACTGAAAACAAAGTTTTAAAAAGCGTCTCTCCTTGTGTGAAATATGAGGAAAGATGAAGGAAATACCAGGATATCAGAATCATCTCGGGCGAGGGATAGTCTGCTTAATGAAGGTACTACAAATGGCGTTCGTGTGATTCCGGCACATAAACAGACAGGGGTACCATTAGTTTTTATTTAGTATTTTAAGTTTTACAATATTGTGAATATGGGAATAAAAAACGTAACATTCATGGTAAAAAAAAATATAGACTTCGGTAGATCCATGTTGAAAACATCGATATTTTAGTTGAAACATCGATGCATTCATCAGAATCGAAGTCTATCCCTACCAGAAATTCGGCAAAAGTTACTAAAGTAGAGCAATTAGAGTAAAGCAAATAAAATGCAATTCTTAATATACTTACGATAGATAATAAAATAATTACACTTTCCATTGTGTTTGATTTTACAGGGAAATGGATAAGATTTTATTGTATTATACTCTACTACGTGAACTCGCGTTAACGTTCTGCACTACTATTTTTTCTGCACTAACTATTTTTTTTCATTAAACTGAAAAAAGCTTAAAGCTGGAACTCAACATGAAAGTTTCTGACAGTCAGTGCATGTGAAAAGTTGGATTATCGTTACAAAAATGTAAAAGATCGTCCATTGGGTTCCATTGGATAGATTTCGACGTACGAATTGTTGCGTTTGAACCTTTAGGAGCACTGGAAATAGATTTTTAGGGGACTAAAATGCATCGATTTCGATTTATGCAGATGGACCTTCATTCCTCACGATTTGGCGCCGTCGTGCGTGATCGAGTGATTTCGGTAATTCCGTCGATTGATTTATTTCGTGTTTCCGGTCTCGTCAACTTCAACGAGCATGCCCACTATCCCCGTTACTGTATAGCATGTTTTTATCACAGTGCCGTGGCGCTGACTTCCACCTCGGGGTGGTGAGATCTCGGCCCAACCTATACGTTAGCTTACGGGGTTTTCCCGACCAGGTACCTCCAAATAGCAGGACATCACCCCAGACGGAACAAGCTCTTGACTGGTCTCCCGACAAGTGTGGTAGTGTGGTGCATGTGAGTGTAAGGGTTTAAGTAAGGGATGGGGATAAGACAAGGAAGAGGAAGGAAAGATCGCGTGCGGTCCGTGGCCGGCGCGAGGGCTCTGCTTCTGCATTCGCCGGTGTTGATGGAAGAAACCAGTAGCTGTAATTCTTCTCCCGACAGCGGTTGAATTCGACCCACCTAGTTTCGAAAATCTGCTACCGCGGGACTCGAACCCTAAAACCTCCCGTTCAGACACCTGCAGCAATGTGATCAGTGCTTGCGATCACTAACATCACATTTGTTGACAATGACATCAATTTTTCGAACCAAACTTGAGTCAATAAAGTTATTTTTTATTGCATTCATTCAATTGTGTTATTTGGCAAAAATAGAGTGTCCCTCCAGTTCTTTTTAATACTCTTGTTTTAAAATTTATGGTGATATTGATATCGTTGAAATCAAATAGATCTGCAGTGATACAACACCAACAAACGACAGAAATAAGTGTAAATGATACGAGAACATATTGAATAAAATAATTTTGTAGTTCATGTTATTAAATTTAATTTTCAGTTCGTATTCCATGAAGTAAAATAAAATAAAATCTCTACGTTTTCCTCGGCGTTCTGGGTGATTTCGTGTTTGATTAACTCCGAAATAAAGCGTTTTTCAATGAAGAGATTTTTACCTGCAAATATATTATAAATGCTTTACTGACATTAAAATACATTAATTTGTATTTTTCTGATTATTCATGTAAATATTTGAAAAATGAACACACACGTGGGAAATTGATGAGCTCTGCCATTGGTCTGCCATGTTGCCCTGTTCTGCCTGTCAGCGCTTTGATATAGTTATCATCAAAATGTAATTATAGAAGCGTCTGTTTAATGTCTGATGCAGCTTGCGCGATTATACAAAAAACATTTCCGCATTCTTTCTCATGGGATTATCACACGCTGTGAAGTATTCCGTGATCGCTTTTGTATAGTAATGGAACTTTTATCATCACTGTTATATTATGCAGAATGTAACCTAAAGCAACTCTCCATAAAAATGGACTGTTCCAACAAATTTGTCGGGCTTTGGAAATTCAGTTTTGTTACTTCGCTCGTTTAGTAAGTTGTTTCTTCACAGATGTAATTGTATTTTACGTATTTACATGACATTATTTTGGAGTAATGGATGAAAAATGATCGTGTAATGAGTTTAGTACTAGAATTTATGAGGCAAACACTAATATTGAAAAAAGTAAAAGCTGTGTTATCATTTACATTTACATTTGTTTTTCTTGTCATAATGTATCCCCATTTTCTTAACAGAATTTGAGATAAAATGTGTGAGTGAAAAATACAATTTCACGTCAGTTTATTTAAAAATTGCTTTGGGAAAGGTTAATTTAGTCATCTAAAATGGAGGATGTTAGAGCCTAAATATCCGCAGTATACTGATCTGAGGAGGAGAAGCTATTATATCTTTTCTTCTCTCAGCGTAGGTGACAGTCCCCGAGGCGGGCCGCTGCACTGAAATTAACTATGATTTGTAGCAGCGTATGATGAATGAGTTGTCCTCGAGTGTGACTTCCGGGTGTCGGCCCAGAGATGAAAACGCCTGCGATAATGAAGGCTGGTTTTAGGCGTGGCGATTGCCCATGGGCGTCGCAGTGTTTCACGTCGGTCGCGAGGTTCTCTCGCGAACTGTTGCTGTTCTTTTTTTTTTTTTTTTTTTGTTCACCAGGCGTCGCTCTTCTCTTCGGCCAGGTCCAGCTCTCTCGCGCGCTCCTTTTAGGGGATTCTTGCGGTTATTCGGGGCCGCCATTTTGTGGTGAATTCCGGAGAGAGAGAATTCGATACGTTTTGGCTAGAAGTGGGGCGAAAGCTAAATTTGGTGGTATCGGCGCGCATATCCTGAATCGTTTTCGTGAATTCTAAATATCAAACTTTTAGAATGTTTCGTTGCAATATTCTAAAATTTTGGATTACTTCGCTACTCTCATTATGATATAAGGTGATTCAAAACTGCCTTAAGACTCCTACACGTCAGCTGACTTTCGATATAGTACACTGAAGTGCCAAAAAACTGGTACATCTGCCTAAAATCGTGTAGGGACCCGTGGCCACGCAGAAGTTCCTCAACACGACGTAGCGTGCACTCCACTATGTCTGAAGTAGTGCTGGAGGTAATTGAGAGCGTAATAGCGTAGGCTGGAGGTAATTGATTCCATGAATCCTGCAGTGCAGTCCATAAACTTGTAAGAGTGCGAGGGGGTGGATATCTCTTCTGAACAGTACGTTGCAAGACATCCCAGATATGTTGAATAATGTTCATGTCATGAGGATTTCGGTCGCCAGTGGAAGTGTTTAAATTCAGAAGAGTGTTTCTGGAGTCACTCTATAGCAATTCTGGACGTGTTGGCTGTCGCATTGTCCTGCTCGAATTGCCCAAGTCCGTTCGCATGCACAATGGACATGAATGGGCGCAGATCAGACAGGATGCTTACGTACGCGTCACCTGTCAGAGTCGTAACTAGACGTATCAGGGGTCCCGTATCACTCCAACTGCACACGCCCTATACAATCCCAGAGCCTCCAACAGCTTGATGAGTCCCTTGTTGAAATGCAGGTCCCATGGATTCACGAGGTTGTCGCCATACTCTACAAGTCCATCCGCTCCGATAAGAAACGAGACTCGTCAGATCAGGCAATGTGTTTCCAGTCATCAACAGTCCAATGTCGGTGATGACAGGTCCAGACGAGACGTAAAGCTGTGTGTCGTGCAGTCATCGAGGGTACGCGAGTGGGCTCCGTCTCCGAAACCCCATATCGATAGTGTCTCATTTAATGGTTCGCAAGCTGATTCTTGTTGATGGCCCAACATTGAAATCTGCAGCAATTTGCGGAATGGTTGCACTTCTGTCACAGGCGCGATTACAATCGGGGAGACACTCTGATCTCATCCTTCTATTTATTCCATTACCGATATGTAATTATTTTTGTAGTTCGCATTTCTTCCTTTTGTGTTTGAGGGAATGTGGAATCACTGCAAAATTATTTGTATATAATGATTTTTGTTTAGTATGCGTCCAGTATTGTTTGAATGCCTTCACCTAGGTTTAGCTGCGTTTGAGTTTGATTCTTTCACATCGCATAGTTTGATTGGACTTGTGTTACACGATTACAGAGTCAACAATGTCATGGAAACCACTCAGCGAACAGGAAATAGAAGATGTCTTGATGAATACGCCTCATTGTAAATGAAAGCTTTCAGACACTGACGCTGATAATTTCTATGATCCTCGTTATAGCGCAAGTTCTTACGAATTGCCCGGGAGTTCTAGAGAGGGATGTGTGGAAGAGAAAACTGATTCTGATGAAGAAGGGAATTACTCAGCATCAGTACTAATAGATAAGAGTGATCATTCATTGTTCTTTCATCCTCCCCTCCTTATCAGACGTGCTGACACAATATTTGGAATACCTCCAGCAAATGCTTTCGAATAATTTGCAAACTTATTTAAATTTGCACAATTATAATAGAATAAATGTTTTGTATGTTTTATGCTAATAAAATAAGTTTCTACTATGATTTGGTGATAAATTCACTCCAGAATCAACATCATACTGGGGACAGTGTTCACTCAATTAGGAAGACTTTTTTTAAAAAATTTCTGAATAAAATATTTCTAAACGTCAAAAAACGTAGTTAAAGGATTATTTCCTATTGTGAAAACCATTAATGATTACATCCCAGAATACGATACTGAAAAGGAACACGTAACTAAAATTTACAAGTCTGGCGTCTATCTGACACCACCTTCTTTAATGGAGTAGAGAAATCCATGATTTTATCCGACGGTTATTCGACGAAAATAAATAAAATAAATCTCTTGAGATGTGTACTATAAAATAGAGACCACCAGTCGCCCACCAATCATTTCACAGCATTATCGAAATTCGAAGTTGAATATTCTGAAGTACAGATGAGAAAAAAAGGGCTCTCACCCTCACCCTCTCAATTACGCTTTTGCTCTCGATTTCGTCAAACGCAGAAACCATCAATCACCAAGAAACAGACTCGTGCTCACAGAGAACGCAAATATGTCGAGGCGTGAGATTAAAACATCGACGGCAAATTTCCCACCTTCACCAAATTGGCCGGCTCCCCCTCTCCTTCTCTTCCGACACGACATCGGGCGGAGGATAAAAAACGAATTGGAATGAGAGGTCCATAAATTGACAGAGCACCTTCCTCCGGCTCTGGGGAGAAATTTGTTGGGAGGCGGACCAACTTTTTCTCGCTCCGAACCTCTCGCCACTCGCGTTATTATCGGCCTCGCCAACGAGCCGCTAGGGGGCAGTTCGCGCGCCATCGATCCGAACGCGTGCTTGTGGAGCGGTACTCAACTTCGTAGCCGAGCGGGGTACTATGAGCTGAGCTCGCGATGTACTCGTGGATGAGCTGCGAGTGACAACTCGCGATGTGAGAGTGCTATTTCCGGCACGGGGTGGATTTAGCAGTTTGTAACTGTTCTACGCAAGAGACAACGTTCTCTGAATAACTGATATTCTGTGTTTAGTTATCTTAATAATAATAGGCGAAGTGGCTCAGTGCGTAGCGCACTGACTTCGTAATCGGGAGGTCCGGGTTTGATTCCCGGGCCGGCCATCCTGACCGGGGTTTTCGTGGTTTCCCACGGTCTTAAAGGCGAATGCTGGGATGGTTCCAAAAGCCCACGATCACCTATCACCTCCTAATCCATTCCTATCATCTCATAATTCACACTTCAAGGCGTAACAACCTTGTCGTAATCCAAGGATACAGCTGAAAAGCTGATCCTGGAAGAATTACACGCACGTTAATCGTGTGTAGCGTGGTCAGTAATGGCCTATACGCCAATAATAATAATAATAATAATAATAATAATAATAATAATAATAATAGGCGGCCCAAGGTCGCTAAGGCTGAGCCGTAGCTGCCTCGTGCTTGAACGGTCGCAAGATCGAATCCTGCCCAGGGCATGGATGTTTGTGTCTGTATGTTTGTAATTGTCCATTCATGCTTCACCATCATCAAAATAAACATAATTTCATACCTCCTTCTCCCAGAGCTCACAACCTTGGGTGTAAAAATGGATTCAGCAAGGAATTTCTGATCACCCCGGAAAATTATGACTGGGCCTCGGTTGGTACAGTTGTATTTTCGCGTGATCCTTAGATATTGTAACACCCCCGGTCGTCTCGGGAGAGAACGCCCGGTAAGCGGCGCCGGTTGTAGCTCAGTCGGTGATGGAAGGAATTGTTGACAAGACACAAAGGCAGTACGAGACAAACACTTTGATCACTGGTAAAATTCACTTTTATTCCTGGGCAAAATAATTTAAAATGCCCCAGGGAAGTTACACTTGTAAATTGAAAAATTAAAAAAAAGAAATGAAAAGAAATGAAGAGATTAATTAGAAAGAAAAGAAAATTAGATGTTAGACATCACAGTAAAGCTTAAAAAACTAGAAAGAATTATCCTTAACATTACAATGGTAATAATAAAAAAAAATTACAAATCAGTGTGCCATAGCGCGGCACTGCGTTACATAGGTCTGACAGGGGTGAATGCCCTGGGTTTATACTGCCTTGGGAACGGTTCTTTTATGCAGCCGGGACGGACCCGGCGGAGACCAGGGGGGCGGTTGCGGCCTTGGCAGGAACGCAGCGGTGGCGGTGCCACCCCTCTCCAACAGCTGAGCGGCCCTCTCGTGACGTCACCAGTGGAGCGACGGCGTCTGCGGCGCTCAACGGAGTCTGACCGCGCTGTCTGGTAGATTCTGGTAGATTCTGATAGATTCTGGTAGATTCTGGTAGAACTTGAAGATCGTCGGGATTTTCTCCCGACCTCAGGCACGGAGTAAATAACTATGTGTCCTTTTCAAATACAATTTTGGAAAGTCTTGAAATCCTTCAGATACGTTCGCCTCTCTTCAACGAATAACACCCCCCAGAGAATTTTCTCTCCCTGCTGCAGTCTACTCGCTGCGTCTTGCCCCTTTTAATAAGTCTTTTGGAGGAACACTTGCCTCTAACCGACGAATAATACCCCCAGAGAAATTCTCTCCCAATTGTTATCAGCTCCAAAGCTCAGGCTCGTACTGAAGTTTTCTAAGTCTTGCAGAGACACACTGGTCTCTCCCCGATGAAACAATTACTCCCCAGGAGAAGTTTTCTCTCCCGACTGCCCTGCGTCTAATTCCCTTCTGGCCCCGTCTGATGCCCAAGCTCTTCTGAAATTTTCTAAGTCCGACAGAGGCGCACTTGCCTCTGACCGAAGAATATCCCCCCCAGAGAAGTTTCTCCCCCGACTGCCCTGCGTCTTCTGATTTTTGTAAGTTGAAATTGTATTAGGTTAACTTTTGCCCCCACCCAATTTTTTCGTGTGTTCAAGCTCCTATGATAGTCGCTTCGCTATTGGCCAAAAGAAATGGCGCATTATGTTATTTCAGCCAATTGCGACGGGGAAGCCACGTAAGTTTCAACTCCTTGCGTCACTGTGAGCGTCCAGAATTTTCCTATTCCTTCTAGAACATGCTTGCACAAGACAGGCGTTGTCCGTGAAAGAATTTATTGCTCTGGGATTCCCTGGATGTCGATTTCAAGAGCGTTCTAGAGGGTTCGCAGCTGGCCGGGGCGGCCACGTGCGTCTCGCAGTGAATCTTTCGACGACTGACCCTTGTAACGACTTTCTTAATGTGCCGGGGGCGCAAACGAGTGTCGCGATAAGCGAGGTTGCACGTGCAACGCTGTCTGTTCATTTCCCAACTGCCCTCAGCCTTATGAAATTTTGTATGATCAAATTGGTATCGCTACAATATATTTGTGAAATATTCATATAAAATATACAGCTGTCTCAGAATTAATGTCACAAACTTCTAGGACATGCGAAGAGTCGAAAATTAATATGATTAGTTTTCGTCAATGTACTGGGAAAACTCTTGTAACGAGGTTAGGTTACAATTGTAATTTTTCTCCCTGAATGACATTATGTGACATTTGCCCCTCACTGCAACATCAACTGATCGTGCACGTTGTTGGGTAAATAATGTTTGTGTACCTGCCTGTGACAGTGCAAGGTGCGTTGCCTTTCAAGCAGTGAGAACGGTCACAAGTGTATCTGCGTTATATGAGTTTTTCCATCACTTGTTAATTGGCAAAAAGGGATCATTTTAGCGAAGTGTTGCTCACTGGTGCAAATCTACTAGGGAACCCTGTGAATGTAATGATGATGATGATGATGATGATAATAAGAACTGAATGTAGAAATAAAATGATAATAGCAATAAGCTGAACCGTTGGGGAAGAGAAGCAGATAAAACCATAGATGTTGGTCGTGGCTATCCCAACAAATTCCGAAGAGCACCAGTAGGGAATCGAAAAAAAAAACTATAAAATATCGTGATCAGCAGATTTAAGTTGGGAGTGATGTGTACTATGCACGTCACTGTTAATGCCAATAGTAATTCTCCTACTAAAGTCATTATAATTCCAACAAAAACGTTGGATTTATTTGCGTTTCCTTTTGAATTTCTGCTGTGATCGGTAGTTTTTCATGGTCTCTTTGATTAACACCAGGCGAATGCCAGAGTAGCGTCGTATCAAACGGGCCACTGACCGCGCGCGGTCTTTCCTTCCTCCCTCTTCTTTGCCATATGCTCACCTTTTACGTGAACACATTTACACGCACATGCAAAACAGTACCATACGTGTTGAGAGGCCAGTCGCGAGCTTAGAGCTTGTCCCGGCTGGGGCGATGCCTTGCTGGTGGAAGACACCTGGTTAGGGAAAATACACGTAAGACGACGTAGTTTGGGGGCGGATCTCTTCATCCACTGGGGGAAGATCACCATCTCCTTATGTAAAGTAAACATGCACTGCACTTACGGGACTAATGACCCTAGCCGTTCACGCGCCCGGAATCACTAATCATTTAATAAATTACTCGTAATCCACGCGTGCCTAGCTCAGTCGACACTGCCGCCAACATTCTTCTCCCTCGCGCATCCTCACAGTTTTGTATAAGCCAACAAGAGTCTTCACTAAAGATATAAGCTTTAAATATTCCTTTCTCACTGGCATTTGTTATTTGTTCGTATTTTTTTGAGTTGATAAATATTTGTTTATTTTTTTAAATTGTGTTGGAAAATAGAGCACTACGATGGTAGGGACATGTTCAGAGAATGTCTGAAAACAGACGATCACACAAGATATTAAAGTGGCAACCACCTGAGAGGAGAAGACGAGGAAGATCCGTTTTAGAGTGGGAAAAATACATCCAGAAAACTATGGAGGATATAGGCCTCAAACCAGGAGATTGGAAAGACAGAGAGTTGTGGAGGGTGAAAACGGCAAGCTCCTAAGGAGAAAAAGCCGAAGAAGAAGAAGAAGAAGAAGAAGAAGAAGAAGAAGAAGAAGAAGAAGAAGAAGAAGAAGAAGAAGAAGAAGAAATTGTTAATATTTTTGGAAATGCGGGGCGAAATAAATCAATTCGTATAGAAAATATTGCTTCAGTTTCGTAGTTTCTGTTTTCGTAAGGCTTGCTTGAATGGATTAACCACGAAAACCAAGATTTGCTGTACTTCGAAAAGCAAAGAAAAACATTTTGTGGTCTGAATACAATCTTCTGGAAACAGACTGTACACTAAAAATGTAAATTAGGAGGCGCATTAGTATAGATTGGGACAGTTCTGATACAGTCGGGAGAAATCTAATCTCTACCTTAATTGGATGGAGATCACTACATTAATATGAAGGCGTTTTTTTGTGGAGTCAGTAGAAGATAGCGTTGAATTCTTATTAATCTGCATCTTATGTCAATTATATTGACTTAAATATTCATTAAAATTATTAGTTTCAGAATGTGTGATGGAAAATCATATTCAGTCACATATTTTTAGCGATTTCTGTTTTGACAAGTGGCTAATTTTTAATTAGAAGCACTGCTCTTGGAAAAGTTTCTAACTACGAGGTTTGTAACAGATATTTTTCAAAACGACTTGAAAACGACGATTAATATACCAAGACAACCGAATTCTAACATTTTATAAGAGTTGTTACGAAGCATTCACACACAATTTTTCATTTTCTTTCCAGATCTTCTGAATGGAGAGCAACATGTGTTTCTGTGGGTGAAATCGAAGGGAAAGTACTGATCTTTGGTAAGTGTGATTTTATTTCTTTGTTTAATGAAAAAACGACATTTATTTGAGAGGCAGCGTTTTCAATAATTGAAATGCTCCTCAACACTTTTCTTTTTACTTCTGGATTTTTGAAGCATCACTTGTTATATTCTGTTCTTAAAATAATGTTATTCGATTTTATAGAACAATCTATTCTGATTAACATTTTCCACAAGTAATGCTGTTTGAACAATTGTTTGGACTTTGCCAGTCCTCCAGTTTTCTTCTCCTGCTAGTGATCATCAATTTATTCAAGTATTTTGGTGCACGATACTTTTTTCTTCGTGCTAGGAACTTATATTATATGTTTTTTTTCCATTTTTGTGAGTCGCTGCTGCCTTTCCTGCAGTTGAATTCGTTGAAAGCAGAAAGTTTTGCTCTGTAGAAAAATGAAAAGTTTCAGTATCATTACAATGAAAGCGGGGAATCGTAAAATAGAATTTTTATATCGCATTCACTCGAAAACTTCGCATTAATAAAATTTTCCGTTCTGACTTTTACTTCGCAGAAAGAACAGTTTTAGAGCTTTCCTTTTTGAGCCATAACGCTGCAACATAATTGAAGTGGAAGTCGTTTGAAGAGTCTAGATCGCAAATTTTCGTGAAAAGTAAAATATTTGTTTATCACGAAATAGTTGATCCTATACGCGGAGATAGGGACAAATCCATAAGCTGGATGTGTAATTTCTGGCGTAAAAATGAAACTCTGGGCAAGTTCTGCCTTATAATGTGAACGAACGTTTGTCAGTTTTTGCTTGTACTTACTGTAAGTCTCACTGTAGGGGTTCAGAGAACAAGAGATACAAGTGCATTTTTGGCCAATTTTTAGTTAGGAGTGTAAAGTAAAATCTCAATTTTATTTCGTAAACAAATCGAATATCAATAGCTCACAATGACTCAGTTGCCGCGTTATAGTGACGGAAATAAATAATTGCGTTCCCTAGCGTTTCTGAAGTCTCTCACCTTCGAACTCAATTTTATAAACACCACATTTAGGACACTTATATCCCTTGTACTACAAGTCCCACATATGTGCTACTAAGCACCACCAGAGAGATAATCCGCTTTTAGATAGATGATTCACTTTGCATTGTACTGCACAAACAATATACCACCGCGGCCAATCATAACCTCGTCATCGGAGACAGATGCAATGAACTGTGCGATTCAGATATGAATAGCTCAGTGATACCAAATGCGACAAAATTTGGATTCATTACTTGATTCAAAACTGTGTCGATGAGAATTACTGTGAGCGAACTGTTTCGGTGAGAGCCTGTGACTTCGAATCGTGAAAGAAATTATTTGTTGGTATTATTAAAAGGAATTACCGTATTGATTATAATGATATTTATGTAGATGTAGACAGAGTTGATTTTTTTTCTACCCGAAATGGCTGCGTGTTGCCTCTAGCCACTGTAATGTGATGAGTGAATCTGATTATTGATATTACAGTATTTGGGATAAATGCCGTATCACAGCTGCAAATTGGCAAGCCTTGGTATCGACCTGCGTAGGTCGCGCGGTACTTTTGTGCCACTGACTTTATCCTCTAGTTGCCGGAGGCAGAATGCCCAAAAATAAACTTAATTTCGTTCCTGTTTTTAATTGATCGAAAACCGTTACAAATACCAATATTCATAATACTTTAAGTTTCGTAAATTTGAATTTTTGTTTACATTCGTTGAGTTGAATTTAATTCATGTACTTGAAATTTCCGTCACATATTTTATAATAATATTGAATTCACGCCCTGTTAAGTTTCTGGGAGTTCACGTCATCTTTTACCTTTTGAATGCTGAGAATAATATATTAATGCTAAAACAGCACATACTTTCTCACCCGTATTTACATGCAAAATTTCGCGATATTGCTGTTACGTCAATATTGACGACAGTATACATTTCTACCTACTTGCGCATTTTACTAATTTTAAATAGAAAACTGATGTAATTTGGTCCCATTACACACAGTTCTTAGTTGCCTTAGATCTTAGTACATTGTACTTAATAGTCTCCATCTAATACCTATCTCTGTCTCTTTATTTATTTTCCATTTGTCTTCAAAATCATTAATCTCTCGCTGCAATGACAGAAAAGATGAATTCTAAGTGCTATTTTTATATTGCTCGGTAAAAATTGGGTACTTTGCTAATGGCAATCTGAAGAGCTGACATGCAACCAATTTTTATTTGCATGTGGTGTCTATGGATGCTTGCTTAGTCGCGATGAAACAATATGTAATACTTTTGTATGCTGTGCACACTCTTCATGTAGTACGGCGTTATTGCAATAAAATGTTGCTGCACACCAGCATATGAAACATGCTGCGGAGCCTTTATGACACAAGAGGAAGCTGGCGTGTTTTACTTAACGTCAGCATGATTATTCTGCAATCCTTCAACTGCCGAGCTCACTGTACAAAAGTAAGCCAAGTTCAACTCAAAATGGTTAGTTAAAAGTATACACTACATCATCAGTTGCAAACAATACCCATTATCTTCACAAGGGACGATTAAACATGAGAAGAGTGAAACATCGAGATTATGCGGATATCCCTTGGATTTAGTACAAGAAATCGTAAGAAAAAAAGAGAAACTTTGATGAAACTGACACGTCAATTAAGAGGTCACTTTCTTTACTGATTTTTAGTTACTCTCTACGGAGTAAAGAGAAAGTTAGGTAGTGCTGCGCGAAAACACGGCGCGAAAATTTTGGATGATGATGATGATGATGATGATGATGATGTTGAGGGATGAAAGGACGGCACACACATTTAGACATACACAAATACACCCACGCCCGAGGCGGGACTTAAACCCGCGTTCTTCTGGTACGAGACCGTTACGGTACTACTGCCCTAACGACCACTGCCATATTGAATAGGTTTCCTGTTTTTGGGGAGGGAAAATTTCTAGTTTTGTAGTTTTCATTCGTTTTCATTCATGTTATCAACCACGGTCAGTGGTACTTTCAATCATCGTTGAACTATCTATTACTCGTATAGTAAAAGAGAGGAATGTGGATTTGGTGCCTAAAGAAAACGTTCCTGGTTTATACTTTCACTTTTTTGTCGTTTTTTGACAATAAATAACTGAATTAATAAATAAAAGTTAGATAACAGTTAGTGCACACATTGCTCCACAGTACATAACAATAAGTGTTTAATTTGTTTTAATCAAATAAATGAATACCTGGCTGTTGTGTAACGGGAGGAAAATAAATAATCTTCCACAAACAAATTTATTAATAAATTTATTTGGTAATAACTTTGTTTGTGCAAAATTAATTCTTTTACTTCCATTATATTATACAGTAATGGAGTTCCACAATATTTCTGCAGAAACCACCAAGAGTATTACGTGATTCGTTTTTCATTTTCTTTACGGCATGAATCGCGCCGAGTTTATTCATGAATGCCAACTTCCTCTCTGCTGCAGAATCAGAAATTCAGCAGCCTCAGCGTTGAGCACATCCGCACCACCTGACACCTCTATTGTGCCGAGTCCAGCCCACTCTGTCGTTCCCACATCTGAGCCTCCTGACAAGCCGCTGCAGCCACATGTGGGGCATAACAAAACAGGGAAATTCGCACCTGAACACTGGCGTGTCGGAAACCCAGATTTCCCAACAATTCAAGGATTTCGCTCCGTTTTGTTTCCGCTCCCAGTCACGTGCCGGCAAGTTTCTTCCAGCTGCGCCGTCTGCGAGAGGTACAATGGCGACAAACGAGGGAACTCCCATGGCAGAAGTAATGCTGTCGAATGAAAGTACATGCTGTGTTACCTCAACAACGGATTGCTTTGTCCTTGTGATATAATTGTGTCCCCAACAAGAAGAGTCCCAACCACGAAAGCTTCAAGCTGATTGATTCGGGAATGTATCGAAAAATGTATTTCATTTCGAAGTCTTTGATGATCTCGGAGTTAAGCCAAGTATTTACAAAAGTTTTACGGAACGAATCCCAGAGCTCTGATACCTATCGGGGCGACCTGAACATTTACGCCGGCATTTAACTGATCTGCTCTGGATATCCAAACTCTTGTATTGTAGACATATTATTATTATTATTATTATTATTATTATTATTATTATTATTATTATTATTATTATTATTACTTTCCATTAGGAATTTTATTTTTCAGAAAATAAAATAAGTCCTAGCCAACTCGCTTTTCGACCCAGACTACTCTGCAACCCAACCAACACTTCACAACGCTCAGCAAATAGAGTAACTCTTCGTCTGTAGCCTGGTAATACATCGTGATTTAACCCAAGTCTTCGAAAAGATAGTTCATATTTAAATTTCTCCAAACTTTACTAACGTCGCAGCAAATATCATTCGAACAAATTTATATTTTACATTTTCATTGCCATAATATCGTCAATAAGTTCACCCAGATATCCTTTTCTCTTGTTCGACTAACAGTGTTCAATTTTATAGAAGAGTGCAAACATAATTTTTCATATATATTAAAATGAATGTGAATATAAGACATTTTCTAACAAATTGAACATTGATTGTGGGAAAAGGGAAATTATACGTACGCCACCTTATTATTCAATCCTTCTAACAAGAAGATTCAAGGTTGCAGTGGCAGGAGTTGATTCCATCATAAGAGAAATGGAAGTAGGAGCCTCAAGGGACAGTTCTATCACCAGTTCTATCTATGTCCATTAACAAATTATGTGAAATATCCCTTACAAAACATACCTCTTTACGGACAATTTTGTAATGCATGGAAAAGGACAGAAATGCATCGGAATATTAAAAACCTGCAATGAGCTATCGGCACGACAGTGGAGTGGACGTAAAGTCCAGGAGGTTGTAACCACAAAAACTCAAGCTACTCTAGGAAATATAACACAAAAAGTAAAAAATACTTGGAATCTCAAACAATTATAAATAAAAAACCTCTACGCATATAATGGAAGAACTAAATGATATCTCGTCCTCACAACGATAGAAAACTTACCCGGAAACAGTACCGAAAAATGTTAAGCGGTAGAGAGCACCTGAGAATACGACTTTTTAATATTGAAACTTTAAAACTACCACAGATATGAAAAGAAATGTGTGTTCAATATGCATTACCCCAGTGACAATGTATGAAGTCGAATCACGACACAGACCACCACGTGACGGTGTGGATGACTACGAATAATGGAAAACCAACACAAATGTCAATGAAAAACACACTAACATGAAACTTACAGACATTAGAGAATTGTTGTTAATAATTCTTAGACATAAAAATTGAAAGGAAAAAAGGCTTTCAAATAAACCTTGTTTTGCTTCGCCAGTGAATGTATCTTCACGGCTTGTACACATGTTAGTGAGCTCAGTGGGGAATATAATTATTGAAATACGCTCTCTATGTACTCGCATCACTACGTCAATTCCTTCACGAAGGTCACGATAAAGGACACTAGCCAACATCTGAACCTGTTTTACCTTTGCAAATAGTTTTTATTGAAAGCGAGCGAATATTTGATCATCAGTTCTTGCCAAAATAATCGACGATAACTATATTAATAATTCAACTTAATATATATATATATATATATATATATATATATATATATATATATATATATATATATATATATATAAGAGTTGCGATAGGGAACCAAAGCTCCAGAAAAATGTGCCCAAATGACACTCCCCCCATAATACGTCACTCACTGTTTTGGACGTTTAATAATTTTTAAGATTATTATGATTTTAAAGATTTTTATGATTAATTAATAAAATATGGAACCATAGGGCAGTCAGCATGATTCAGAACATCGTTTTCGTAAATAACATTCTGGACATATTTTTTCAACAGCAGTAACGTCAGGACATGCGAGTTTTGTAATATCAATTTTAAAAACGCATGGTTTTCATGTATCTCAAAACATTATTTAATAACAGCTTCAGGTCTAAAAATCTAATAATGTGATTATCGTTTACACATTTATTCCTGAACATTGACTCGTAATTGTTGTTTATAAATAAAGAAAATTTAATTAATGAATCAAATTTAGTGCCCGTAGTGTCAATTAGTTTTCACTTTTCCGTAAAGTCAAATAAGCATCACTCTTGATATTGCGAAACTGGAAATAGAAAATTAAATTATTTCAACCCAGAAACAGGGAATCCAGGCCGGTTTCAGGAAGCGAGTCTCACGCACTCTGTAGGCGAAACAAGGAAAGAAACTTCTGGCGGTGGCCATAGGTAGCAGCACTTGGCGACTGCGCGTTATGTAATGTAACTGCTCACAGATCGCGCGCGCATCGGTTAATGCTCAAATAGTGGAGCCGAATTGCTTTGCAAAGAAAGAACTAGATAGCGTGATCTTGAACGCATTTAATAATTTAAACACAAAGTTGTTAATGTGATTAAGTTATCATACAATGGAAAGAAGAAACATACATTTTATAACTTCCAAAAGTAGGTGGATTAAATTATGAATTTGGAGTTCCCAATAAGTTTTCAAAAATTTGAACTTCATAAATTGTGTATTAAATATTATAGTTATACGTATTTTGGAATAATGTTTTTATTCTATTGCATTTTTATTGTTTCCATACATTTTTCTTACTTTGTTTTCATTTTCCTTGCACTTTTCTAATTTTCTACTTTGTCTGCCTCAGATTTTATATATTATATTTTGCAAGTATAATTACTTACAAAATATAATACATAAAATCTGTTATTTCTTTTAGAGTAAAATGTTATTGATGAGAAAATGCTAAATAGAATGGGCACGTGAACAACTGTATGAAAGATATATTAAATTCAGGCATGATTTCAAAAATAGTAAGTGAAAGAATATGTATTTTGAGCCATGTCGACACTCTTCATTTTTGCCTGATTGAGATCACAGACTCGAATTGGGTCGAAATGTCGGTGAACTATCCTGTTGTTGCTTCCCCATGAAGTTTACATAAACAACGAGATCGGCACATTACCAACTCTACCAAAGTAAAAAATATCCTTCTTTCAGATATCAAGAGTTAATTTAAATACTATATGCAGTATTTACTTAGCTAACGAATTGCACATATGTTCCCCGTATCTATAGGTGAAAAGTAAATTAAAAATTATTTTTTCAAGAGAATGTCCGGGAAGAATCTCAATTATGATTTTGTGATCTCAATTAAGATTTTGTGATGTCATGGTCCTACGCTTTCTTTACAAAATTCAACTGCTTTACTTAGCATCCATGCTTTATACACTTTAAAAATATTTTACATTAATCTTATTTATCGCCATTCTTCTCTCCTCCCCTGCTTTTTTCTTTGATTTCTTCTCTCGCCCTCCATTTACCCATCATACTGCGCTATCTACGTCACTCTTTAATTTCCATTTTACCCTGATTCCTCGCTCTTCCAATTCGTGCTCCCATGTATTTACACCCCCCTCTATTTTTATCTTACATTTCCTTTCCCCTCATGCCCACCACTACATCCTTTATCTAACCTCATTGTCTAATCTAAATCTCGCTGCTCCTATCCTTCCATTTTCTCTAATTTCATTTAATTACCTTGGTCTCTTCCTGACTTTTCTTTGCTTGTTCATCCCCCTTTGTGTAGAGGTGTGAATTTTGTCAAATATCTCCTGAGCTTGCAATTCTGTATTTCGTTTCTTAAAGTTTTCCTTTGTCATCCCAGTAACCATTTGTATCCCTCCTGTTTCATCCCCTTTCTATACGTAATCTCGGCTTTCGCCTTCCTCGCCGTTTTTTAGACTCACCCTTTTTTACTTCTTCCCAACACCAACTTGCTACGTATGCCTTGTTATTTTTGTGAACTGTTTTCAAACCTATTTTTGATTTTTCTCGTGTATTTTGGAATAGTTGAAGGTAATAAAGGTTGTATAATAAAGATAATGTGTACCAAATTGTGAGAAAGCACATTTAAGAGTTGATTATAGCTTCTTATAGAATGACAGAGTGGAGGTGCTCTTTTGAGAAGGGCGTAGAGATTAGTTTGCCGTATGCTTTTTGCCAGGCGTGTTTGTTATGGAATTTCCAAGTGAGTCGTCGCCCACGAAGGAGACCTAGGTATTGCATGTGCTGGTATGCTGCACAGCTGTTTTGATCGTCTCTGGATTATGCGAATTAAAGCCGACGAGGTCAGGACATTAACTGATCTCCCAAGTTAATATACAATCAAGTATTAAATTTTAAGTAATAAATTATACAAGTCTGGGTGAATGGATTTTATTGCTTAACTAATTCGTTTTTGTTTATACTACGACCTTCCCTCCTCCCAAAAAAACTCGACATGCATTCCCAGAACGGGATTGGTACACTATTCGCGACTATTCGGACCGAGGTGTTGAGGCGTATGTGATTTACTAAATTAATTTAAAAAAGTGTTGTTTTTTGGCAAAATAGCAAAAAACATGTTCAAAATACCGACATATTGAGGGAAGATACCGATATTAAAATTGAATATCGGTAGATGTGCCAATGCCACCTCTATCAGAACACTCGAGAGCTTCATTAATATTGGATTGCGAAGTATTAGAACGCGAAAGGATGTAGGTATTGTAATGGCTTAAAGGCCTTCGGCATAGCCACATAGGATCAAGTAAGCTAATTTGTTTGTAATAATTACCTATTAAATAAATAAAATAATATTGGATTGTTTCGCTGAAATTGTGTGTGATCGTCGTGTCGCTTCACCTTCGCGAGTGTGATGCGTCATCGCCTTTTTTGTGGTGCATTGTCTTCGACTCCGGCGCCCCGCCCTTCCACCCTCCTCCCCTCCGTTCCTCCTCTCTCCCCCTCCCCCTCCCCCTTCAGCCTGACGGGTTTTCCCAGATCCCCGAATCGTCTGTTACATCTCGTCGCTGGAGGAACAGTTTTTATCCTATGGCTGCGCGGGACTATACCATCTCATACGCTGACTGTGAGGCAAACTGGGACATAATGCCTACATGATATCCATGAATAAAATCCAATATTTCGTTCGTTTCAATTTACAAATGCCCCAATTTGAATGTAATCAGAATGTGAAGAATGGTTTACGAATCACTTTGGAGTAAAGTACTACAATGATGTAATTCCCGTAAAAAAAACTGTGTCGTTAATTTTATGTTGGCTTCGTTCATCTAAATCAGGAATATTTTTTTCTTAAATCCAACGTGTTGATTTGCAAATTTTTGTTAGCTTTAGGAATCGATGGAATACAGTATACGAGTGTTTCTGATTATTCTTACCTATTAATTTATCTGTCGTAAGTATCAAGTGTTTTTCTATGAATAGTAATAAATTGCAACGTTTAATATCTTGTAAATGCCTATTAATTATTGTGCGAGGATAATAAAAAATCATTTGTAAAACGAAGTGCAGCTCGCGTAGTAATGTAATACCATTAGAAATCGCAACCGTGCGAAGTCCTGGTATCTGGAAGATACAAACAGAACTATTCGTAAAAAAGGTAGTGACTGATCTAGACGTTGTGACACAAAACACTGAAAATCATGGGCTGATGGCTCAAGTTGATGTAACGTTAGCATCCTATGGCACGTTTCCCTTTGTCTCAGTGCAGCACTATTTCCCCTTGCAGTCTATTTTTGAGAAGCTGCATTTAGAACCGAAAGATAATGGCTCCGACAGACACCCCCTCATTTAGGTACCCATTGAATTGAGATCTACGATTAACTTTGAGAAATACTCTACCTAACGGAAAAATTAAAGTGTGCATATGATTTCAAAATACCTACCGTTCATTAATGACGTCATAGAAATTCGCGCAGAATAAAAGAAACTTACGCATCCGTGGTACGTTACAGTTTTACGTACGCGGATTTGCGAATACATTCTTAGGAAATTGCTTCTATCTTTATAGATTTTACAAACCTATATCTGGTGTATGGAGCAGCACTCTAACAAACGGGCCACAGACCGCGCGCAATCTGCCGTTTCTCATTTGTTTCCTCCTGCCCAGCACACTCTACACTATTCCACACATATCGGGAGTTTAGAGTTTGCCCCGGTTGGAGCGCTGACTTGTTGAAGGTGAAATACCTGGACGGGAAAAACTCTCTTAATATGATGAATAGGAGCGGAAAAGTTCGCTTAGGGCATCAACTGATATCACTGCAGTGCCTCTGACCGGGAGGTCCTAGGTTCGAGTCCCGAAGGTGGCAGGGTTTCCGACATTAACTTGTCAGCTAGGCCGACATCAGTCGCGGTCTAAAGAAGAATTCTAGAGGTCGGTTGCTCTGATTGGTAGTCTCCGATCAACACTAGGTGAATGCCGGAGCAGTACCCTTACAAACGGGCCACGGACCGCGCGCGCGCGCGATCTTTCCTACCTCTTCCTTATTCTATCCTTACCCCTTACTTGCACACACACCGGGAGACCGGTTGCGAGATTAGAGCTTGTCTTGCCTGGGTCGGTGTCCCGCTGGTGGGAGATGCCTGGTTGCGGAAAACACCGCTGGCTGATGGTAGGTCGAATCTCGGCATACAGGGCAAGACCACCGGCACTTCCCGCAGTGTAGTGCAAAAACATGTACTATACTTCCGGGAATAATGACCTTAGTAGTTGACGCGCACGGAATCACGGTCACAGACCGCAATCTGTCGTTTCTCATTTTTGTTCCCTCCAATATTAAGCTTAGTTGGTCCTGCCCATTGAAAAAAGAATACAAAGTGGGGATCATCTTGATCTGTGATCACAAAAAGTGAAAGAAAAAGACAGAACTCTAAAAGAGATGTACCGACAGATTTCAGGAAAATGAGAATTCGATGTGCCGAATTAAGAACATAAGATATTCGAAGGTTGCAGCTAAAGAAATCCCTCACCTGTCCCGGATCACTTTAATCTTTGTAGAATTGAAAAAGGATGGCCTTACTGTTTCAATTTTCCAACCCGGAAAACAGTAAGTGTTTCCTGTGAGCAGTATTTCCGTTTTCCTCATTGCAGCCCATCATTATTCTCTTTAGCCATATCTGTTTGGTCAAAGAAAAGCGCTCGCACATACACACACATACAAACACAAGCACGCACGCGCACGCGCCTATTCTCGTTATGGTCTTTCAGGAATTTCAGTCGACATTCCTAAAACTCTAAAATATTTTTGTTTTGTAACTGTTTCTCTGCTAGTATTCTTGCATTTTTTCAGTGGAAAAAAACTCAAAGAGATTTGTAGTCTTATGCATAAAATAACAAAACTAACAGAAATAATATAGTCAGAAAATTGTTTCTGAAGTTTCTTTCTTCCCTCGTAATCATTAATTTAGACATTTGACTTTAACGCAAAACATGGTCTTCCTACGATGGCACATGCAAATAAAAATAATTGTTCCCCGTTTTGCTACTTTTATTTCGGAGATCCACCGCAATCGTGAACGACGTCCATTTTCCATTCAGCCTCCAATTCCAAACAATTCGGTCCACTCCAATGATGTTCGCGATCTCCACACACGTAATTATAGTTCCTCTCTGATTGAACATTTACTACCTTAAAACATCGCCTTTACAAACTAACTATTCAGTTTAATTCTTCCCGCAACCAAATAGCGTTCCCTCCTGCATCTCACTCACACCGTGTCCGAACATCGTATACTGTATCTGGTTTTCATTTCGTGCGCCCTTCTTCTGTCTCTCATCTGCGCGAAATTATACTCAAACACGTCTCTTCTTCGTTTCTCGCGCGCCGATCCTTCGACTCTTCATACACGATCTAACTCCTGATTGGTCACCTGCTTGGTAATAACTTCTTAATTTATTTTCTGCACCACGGAATTTGCTCACGTGTCCTTTCATTGCATTATTTATTAAATATTATGTATTTTACCCACTATCAATTCTGTTGTCCATTCCTTGTATTGTTTCCAAAATTAAGATCAGCTGGGTTTCTTTTATATACCCCCATTGTTGCTATCGTTCATATTTATAATTACGTAAATTTCTTCTTCCCATTTAATTATCTTTGTGACAACCTAACACAGTACATCCTCCTCTCAGTTTTTAAGACAAGGTTGGAAATATAACTATGAGGCATAGAAGAGTAGAATGAGTGAATAAGAGTAGTTAACTTCTAGAGTCGTGAGACGTTTTAGACAATGTGTGACGTTTAATTATTTTATTATTTCTACAATATTAATTTTCAAAGCGCGCAGGAATTGAAAGAAAACTATGCAGCTTTCGGCCATATGAGTGGTGTCTATGTAAAGTTTCATTAGATACCTAGGAACTTGTGAAAAACAAACAAAAAAATCATCTAATACTAATCATCTAATAGAAATTGGCAGAAAATCACGCAGCCTCTGACCATATGAGAAGTTCCAATGGTTTTAGTTAAGATATCCAGGAACTTGGGGAAAAATCAAAAAATAAATGCAATTTGTGTATGTAATACTTATGTATGTCAAATGCAAAATTCATAGTGCATTCCATATGGTGGAGGCAAATTGTCCCCAGGGTAAGTGTGACATAGCTATTTTCGTGTCGTCACGGGAGGTTAAACGTATCTGACATTTGTTAAAGTTTACTAGAGAAGAGAAATATAAGTAACACATACTACTTCGTATGCGAATTATTTTGCTCGTGCTCCTGTGGAGAAATATTCGATAAAACTGACCCCAATATCATTAAAAACACCGTCTTAGTGGCGCAGGTTATCAATTGATGTCACTGCAGTGTCCTAGGGTTCGATGTCCGACGATGACAAAATTTTCGACACAAGCTACATACATAGCTACATCGGATTCACCCGCTGTCTAGAGAGTTCTAGCGGCCGACTACTCTAATCGGTAGATTTCAGCGGTTTCTCCGATCAGCACCAGGCGAATGCCGGAGAAGTATGCTAAAAAATGGACTGAGTGATATCATCCCTTCTTCTTCTTTGTCCTATCCTTACCCCTTGCTTACACACACATTTTCAGGCACCACACTACTTCACTTGTTGGGAGACCGGTCAATAGCTTGGAGCTTTTCCCGATTGGGGCGGTGCCCCGCTTGTGTGACATACCTGATAAGGGAAAACCCTGCAAGTCGACCGGCACCGAATCCGGATCTCGCCATCCAGCAGGTTATGATCACCGCCACCTCTCATGCACCACGTTTACGGGACTAGTGACCTTTGACGTTAACGCGACCGGAATCACCGATCAATCAATCAATCACCATAACTTTATTTTTTTCTTCTGAACCGCCGAAACGCTTATCGCGAGATATTTCTGTCATTGATTGTGAAAAGCTCTGTCGGGGAATGCTTTTGTATTTCTGCTCCACTTGCTGCGCGTCGTGTTATTTAATGGTTGAGTTCAGTTAGCGAGAGAAGACACGAAATGGAAGGCAAAAGAATGGCTCCGACGAAGACTCGTGTTTTGGTATAAAGCAAGGGTAACTTGCGACTTTGTTCGGATCTTACGAGATGAATGGATGCAGATGAGCGATTTTAGGAATAATTATGTAATGATTTGATAATAAAAGATAATCATCCCTTTACAGTATTTGAGTAAAACTGAGTGTGCGGATGTATGTTCGGGTGTGCGGTTCCGTCACTCGCAGCTAGATCACTTTCCGTGCACCAATAGAGACGTTTGAGGTGTCATTCGACGAGTCTGTCTGCTGATGGGGAACTGATAATTTATTTTCGGATACGGCCAGAAGATTCAGAGAAATATCCAAAAATGTGTGTGTTTGTGAGAGTTTTGGCGCTGCGATCTCAGTGATAATGCTAGAAAGTAAACCAAAGCCTTCTAAATAGATCAGTGATGCATTTAGCATTTGTGCTAATGCAAATGTGCTGTATGTATTTTTTGTGCATATTAACCAAAAAGCTTTACCAAAATTTATTACTTATTATTAAATTTATTATTTATTAGTTAACAATTATATACCAACATTTAACTATTAGTATCATCAAAACCTGCAAGTATTTGTTACGGTGATTATAATTTTGTAATTGCGTAAGACCAGTTCATATCCCGTATGGAGGTAACATACAAGGCCATTGGATGTTAGGAAGTTTTGAACGAAAGTATAATCGTAATAATCGTAAATAAAATAAGAAAGTAACATTATCAGCCACTACGATTCATTGGTGGTTCAATCCAGATATTGATATTTGAACAAAACTGGGCATTAAAGAAATGAAGTAGAGAGAAATTTTCAATACAAAAAAATATTTTTAAAACAGTTTACAGCGTCAGAGCCGCCATATTTTACTAGTATCCTACGTAATGTAGTGTGTATCCTAGTAATGCCATAATAAATTGGCATGCCAAATTATTTAATACTCATTATCTTATTCTCTTACTTGTTTTACAGAATATTCCGTATCGCATTTGGTAAAAATGTATAGTTTCTATGTAATACAATATTAAAGTTCTCGGTTTATTTGAAGTATTCAGATAGAATGTTATCATTTTTCACTAATGATACTCGCAGCACATCAGCTTTCATATTAACATGCCACCTGTTTTTGAGATGTCTCGCATTCTAAAAGCATATAGAAATTTCGACGTGAAAGGAATTAAATAAATATAGTACAGAAATATTTATCAATTTTTTGTTTTAATGACAAAACATAGGTACAAACAATTATTTACATTACTTTACACATACACTCTTTTTATTCGAAATACGTCTGACTGTGGATTAACCATACATTGTAGATATAGCTATCTATGTACGCTAATTTTATTTTGTTTACTTTCAATGAAGTAACGTATTTGGAAATAGGATGTCATAAAAAATCGTCACTTTTTATCATGGGATAACTAACATTCTACAAGTAAAACGTAATGGTGGCACAGAATTTTGATCAGACCCTCAAGCCCTACTCCCTAGAAACAAGCGATGCCCTTAGTGCATATTAAGGGATTGTCGGTATAATTTGTATTCAAAATTGTTAAGATTTGTTTGTTCGGCCCGAATAAATAATTTATAATGATTTTTCATTACCGCAATATAATAATTGTTTCGATGTACTTTGGATAAAAATTACACCAGGTATCCTCGCTAACAGTTTGAATTTTGAATGTGGAATGCCACATAGTATCTTAGAAAATTTGTATTAGAAAAAGTGTATTTTTTTAGATTATAGAAAAAAATTAGAGGCGCCTCAGCACAAGTTTTTTGGTCTTATTTCCAATTATACAAAAAAAAACACATTAAATTTGCAAGAGCTTCGGCCTAAAATCAGCACAGAAAGGTATAATGACGGTATATTGTAATTGAAATTTGCGAGAACATTGTTGTTGCCCCTGATTTCGTTCCTTTGTTCGAAGCCTGGCCTAGTTTCTTCACTCATTGGCGGATGTCAATCTCGTCATAGAACGCAATCGAGTGTAGCCGAGGCACAGTGGAAGGAAATTATCGATAAAATGGGCAAACGACTGAAGCACTGTTTTGCATAAAATTCCTTAGAATGCAGTTTTTAATGTTGAGAATTACGTTCGTTATTGTATTTGACAAGTTTGTTTAGGTGCAGAGGCATTTATATTTCTTGCAGGGAAGAATTTATCAGTATTGTAGACACATACCTCATATTTCAAAGGGTTAAAAATGTTCGTATCTGATCGCAGTTGTAGTTCGTATCTGATCGAGTTTAAAGTAAGACCTAAGTTGTTTTTTGGTGGTGGTGGGAGGGGGAGCAGTTGCGAAAAAACAAACTTTTTTGGGAAATAAGTCTGTGACAGAAAGTGTGTGTCTCTTGTCAGTAAATTTAAGAATAACTATACCTCTTTATATATGAAGGTCAATTTATTTAATTTTTGAAGTTGCCTCAGATGTATCTTTTTAGATGACAATGATGCAAAATATTTTTGTTACGTTCACCGGTCGCCTACCCACCTGATCATCCAACAGTCTATCGACATTCAACGGTCCAACGTTCACCTCTCGCCCACTCAACTTCCCATGCAACTACGCCTAACCGCTCATCTAACATCTCACTCAACTGCCAACCTGCTATCTACGTAACTACCCACCTAAAGCCTTTCTTCCTGATTTATTCTCCCAGACAACAAACCACGCCGTTGTTCTTTCAAATATTTCACCATTCAGACCGTTCCCCTTTTTCTTAAAACATTTTTCGCCAGAATAAACAAAACTCCGTCGTCACCCCATCTCTAAAGTTCGATTACCCTTGCCCACATTCGAGGAACTTCCTCCCACTGTGCGTCCATTGCGGCGGGGGTGGGGGGCGGGGCGCCGGCGGCAAAAGTGGGGCGGTGGCCGCGGCGATGGCGGCGGCGTGCCCGCCCGCCCGCAGCCCGAAGGCGGATGTGACATAACGAGGTTTCCACTTTTCTCCCGGAAACATGGGAGCCTGGCGTCCCGAAGCCGTGGCCCTGCTTGCCACGCCGGCGAGCCGGCCATCCAACCGGCTAACCATCCGGCGAGCACGCGCACGGGTCGACGGCAGGTCGCACCGCGTCAAATATTCCCGATCTGTGGAACTGACGGGGAAACCACTCCCATGGCCGCCATGGAGAAAACATGGCCTGGCGACGTTGCACCGCTTGAAATATTCCCGATCTGTGGAACTGACGGAGAAACAACTCCCATGGCCCCCATGGAGAAAACATGGCCTGGAGACGTTGCATCATGTGAAATATTCCTAATCTGTGGAACTGACGGAGATACAACCTTCATGATCTCCATGGAGAAAACAAGCCCTGGGGATGTTGCTCCGCTTGAAATATTCCCGATCTGTGGAACAGAAGGGGATACAACCTCCGTGGTCACCATGGAGAAAACATGGCCTGGGGATGTTGCACTGCGTCAGATATTCCCGATCTGTGGAACAGACGGGGAAACCACTCCCATGGTCCCCATGGAGAAAATATGGCCTGGCGACGTTGCACCGCTGGAAATATTCCCGATCTGTGGAACAGACGGGGAAACAACTCCCATGGCCCCCATGGAGAAAACATGGCCTGGCGACGTTGCACCGGTTGAAATATTCCCGATCTGTGGAACAGAAGGGGATACAACCTCCGTGTTCACCATGGAGAAAACATGGCCTGGGGATGTTGCACCGCGTCAGATATTCTCGATCTGTGGAACAGATGGGGAAACAACTCCCATGGCCCCCCATGGAGAAAACATGGCCTGGCGACGTTGCACCGCGTCAAATATTCCCGATCTGTGGAACAGATGGGGAAACAACCTCCATGGTCTCCATGGAGAAAACATGACCTGAGGACGTTGCACCGCTTGAAACATTTCCGATCTGTGGAACTGACGGACAAATAACCTCCATGGCCAGGGGTGACCAGAGAAAACAAGAGCCTTGGGGAAGTAGATGCACGGAGGACACTTATTTGAAACAAATATACCGCCCCCTCCTTAAAAGAATTCATTTATCCTTCGAACAGAAATAACTTAAAGTGGTTAAATTTAATATTGAATTTTGTATGAAAATATGTTCAGGCCCCTAATTGAGGGACGGAGTAAGTGGTTCCAGCTCCCCTCCCTCGTTTGAGCGTCCCTGTCGATGGCCACAGAGCTCTGTACACGGTGTTTAATTTAATTCAAAAGAAGCCTATACGATTGAATTGAATCCAAAGAAATTTATATCAGTTTAATTCATTTATATTTCCAATTGAGTTATTTATATTCAATTCAACCTAATTCAAATGAAATTAATAATTTTTAGCTCGTTCAGAATTATATTTATTACGTTTAATTTAATCCATTTCACATTTTGTCGTTGCAAAACGGTTCTACTATGAACTGACAGCACGTCAAAATTAAATAACTGTGTTTTATTTAAAAAAGGTATTAACTCCGTTGATTTCTCCCTGATACGAGGCTATTGTACTAGGCCAAATCTTAGCCGAAATTACCCAATGAAATGGGTATGATGTATCTGTCGTGGTTCTACCATGAGGAGAATCACTAATAACGAACTGATGCGGAATAGTATAAACAAATCAAATAGAAGGCTTCAGCAGAAAATCTCACTTTTATGGATGTATTTAGGATCTTTTTTAATAAAAGTAATCGAGACAAAATTTGAAAATAGAGAATGTACGAAAAGAGATTTTCGAACTTAGAAATGTATTCTGAAATAATAAAAAAAAATATTCGTTCGAGACGGGAATACTTCTCAGTGTGCAATGCTGAATTTTGAAGTGGCCTTGGCCCAAATGGTAGATTTAGAATAATGCTTAGCGGAATTGTTTCTATTTTACGAGTTAAACGTCGTGAGATTCCGATTAGTCTAATCAATAGGCAGAAACATTGACCTACATAAAGCCCATTAAAATGTCATAACTAAAAAACGCCGCTTTCCAGAAAATAAATTTGAAGATTATACAAGATTGTATTATCAGAAATAGTTTGCGGAAATTGCAATCATTCATTTTCATACACTTGCGAATTATGTGACTTTCCAGTGGAGAAAAATTTAAAAGATGTTTCATCGAACACGATCGAAATCAATGATTATTTTTGTTTGCATTGAACTGTATTGCATTGAATGAATTGGAGATGTAAAAAAAATGGAAAAGTATCTTTCGACCATCATTGATTGTGAAATTTGGTTAATCATCATGTTCCTTTGATTTTAAGCAAGCTTTTGCATTAAAAAAGATGAAGTAGGGTCCTGTATCTGTTCTTTCCCTTTTTTAAAGGAATTGTCTCGCGCACCTAATTGCTCCTTCATTTATTGGCATCTTTCAAACTTTCTCTTGAATATAACGCCTATTGAAAACACTGGATTCAGAGTTATTCGGAAAGCTGTTGTACTTGTTTCTTGTAATTAATGCATACTGTAACTCATTTACCATTTTATTATTACATATTTAAAACATTTTATCACAATTTCCCTTTCCCCGTATATTACACTGTACACACCCCAAGGTTTCTCTCTCGATTTCTATTTCCCTGTTTCATTTATCACTGACACACTTTTTACAATGTGTTGACTTCATGCTCACTCCATTTCTAAAGAGTCATTCATTCGACTTTAAAATGTAACATTATCAAAAGATTAATTCATTCTATTTAGAGCAATTGAATGATTTAAAAAACATCAACATTTCTAATATTCATTTTCACCTTCACGCAATATATTATATTTTTCAGACAAAAACTGTAAACACAAACAAACTCGAAAACAGTTCTTTCTTCATAACCAACACACATTCGATATTTCAAATGAGTCTATTGTAAATACCTTGACTTAGTCGAGTTTCTTATGATCGAACACGTATAATACTCAATACATCCGTAACAACTCATACACATCCTGCTATTTGTTACTTCGACTATTATAAAACCATTTTTCGTCATTATAATTGACTGCTATCAAGGTCCTTAAAGTTTCTTACCAAATATGTTATACACTTATTACTGGAAACATTGTTTCAGTCGATAATACTTGATTGTTTGGAAATCACGTAACGACTACTTCAAAAACCTCGATTTACTCCTCATACATTTATTAAAGTAGAGAATATCTTGTTTTCACTGCACTCAATACCAATTGTATTCTGTTCTTCGTGGATTTCGTCTATCATCACATTTTAATTGTACCAAGTACAATTAAAATGGTACAAGTCTGGATACTTGATTAATGAAACTTACGTCTTGAGCTTCAGATAGAGAATGTGAAAAGTATTGTAAGACTTGTTTGATTACACATTGAAAAGCAGTCACATACTACTTGGAAATTTAAAAACAAATCTCTTCCAGGTAACCCTGTTTTGTTAATGAATATTTAATAATACTTAACAGTAGTAAACGGATTCCCAGATCATTTACTGAAAGAAAAATACATTACAGTTTCTTCTTTGAAGATATCTGTAATGAAATACAGTAAGTCGTGATATTATATCGATCAGATATTATTAGTCCTCCTCATGGAGTCTGATAATATGAAATATTTCCAACTTTTCATAGTCAGAGGAGTAAATCATCTGCGTATCAAAAACTCAGTACTAGTCCTTTTTTTAAAAAAATGTGAAATCGTAAACACAAAATTTACGTCTTTGCAGTACGAGAAAAAAGTTACTCTTATTTCTGTATCAAGCATCGTCCGTATCATAATTTCTGCGAGTTAGTGTCTTGTCCAAGTTCTTCGCTACTCGCGAAAGTGGAACTTTCTTTAGAGACACCCTGTGGTATTCGTCTTTACCGCAGCAGGCGGTGGCGGCGGGGCTAGTGCCGCTCGCAACTTCTCCCAAAACTGCCTTTGCTTCCTGGGCTCCGGATCCCAATCCAGGTACACCCTGGTTCGCAACAAATGCTTCAGCGTCGGCGTCATGTGAGACGCGGCAACGTCGCCCAGCTTCACCATCACGAGCGGGTCTTGGTTTCTGATTGCGCCGCAGCCGGCGCCACTGTCGTCGTCGTCAAAGAATAAACTGTAATGTTCTGCTAATCTCAGCTCCCACATGCACCACTGGGACCGCGCAAATGCGTCGCTGATAACTAGTAGAGTTCGTCTGCTGCAGGCGACGCTTTCTAGGACAGCTTCGGAAATCACCGTCCCGATTTGAAAGTCCCGCTCGTAGACGCACAGTTTGAGGTGAGGCTCGTAGTTTTCCAACATGGCCACCAACCGCACGACGAAGTTTCGATCTTCGCTGCTGTACGACACGAAAGCGTCGTATTGATAGTTCGTGTAGCCCTTGCAGAAACGTCTTCTTCGTTCTTTTTGCAGCGTGATGCCTCTTCTTCTGAGATCACGTCGAGCGAGGAACATCCAGTATCGAATGTGCGATCGATACTTGTACGCCATGGCTCCACACACTGATCCGAGCACCATCAGCATTCCGAGGACCACGCCTACTATAATGTAAGCTCGCGTGCCTTCTATCGCCCAAATCGGGCATTCCCCGTCAAACTCTGACAGCTGGATAAAATCCGTGATGAATTTGTTTCTCCAACTGTCTGGCGTATAGCATAGAGGGGCCCTTCCTGGAGAAAATATTCTCTCGAGGGAGAGGTTGTTTCTGCTAAGCCACTCCTTCCCGTGGTAGAACGGTTCACACTCGCAGCTGAACGGGTTGTCGTAGATATCGAGGTGACCCAGTTTGGAGAAGTCTTCCAACATGACTGGGCTAAGGTACGTGAGTTTGTTGTCGGCGAGAAAGACGATGGAGAGGTTGGGGTTGCCGGAGAAGAGTTCCTCTTCAATCCACGGTTCCATGCGATTGTGCGATAGGTCAAGTCCTCGTAGTCCTGTAAGCGGCGAGAGGACGTCGCGAGACACACTGGATATGTAGTTGTTCTCTAACATCAAATACTGTAACGAACCTAGCGCCGAAAACACATCCGGGTCACTGAAGTTCGTGATTCCGCATTCGGCTAGAAGCAGCACTTCCAAACTCTCCAGTCCTTCGAATGTTCCAGCAGTGAGTCCGGAATATTCCGGGAACGGGTTCTTTTCCAGGTTCAAGAACGTCAGGTTCCCGAGTTCTTTGAAAGACCCTGGGTGGATCTCGACGATGGAGGAGTTTTGAAGGCACAACACCTCACGCAGGCCTGCCAACCCCTTGAAGGTGCGCGGAGTGATGGTGTTGATGTTGTTGAAGGAGATGTTGAGGTAGATGAGGTTGCTCATGTTGACGAACCGGCCTTCGCCGAGGTCGAAGACCACGGATCGGCGGTTGCGATCTAGTGAATTCAGCGACAGATCCAAGGTAGCCACCTGAAACAGGCACGAATTATGTTAGTTTTCTGAATGGACCAAATCGAAACTTTTATTTGCAGAAGATGAATAAATCAGATCTACCACAACAAAATTCATGTATATTTAAATTTAAAATATCATTGCATCCGAAGCAATGATATGCAACAATAATTATTTATTTTACCTATTTCATGGCTCATAAAGGACAATTAGCCTCCTAACACAGGGTAGTTAAATTTCACAAGGATTGCCTTGTAGTTGGATTTACAATTTTTTTTTGTACATGTGTTCTTCTGTTTTTGTTTTACAATAGTTTTACAAAAACGATAGATAAACTGAGTATTTTAAAATATTTTAAAATTGTGATATAATTTTACAGTGTTTTCTGATTTTCATTAATAATTTGAGCAACATCAGAAGTAAGAAAAAATAGTTTTTTTGAAAGTTGAAGGTTTTGATTATACATGAAGCTGAGATCTTCAACTCATGAAAACTAGCTCAAAAAAGTCAAGTTTCAATATAAGTTTTCCAGTTATATTGAAAAGAGAATATTTTTAGAACTATAAATTTTCGACTCTCAAATAATATTGTAATATTATCTACGTCTGAAGCAGACCCAATTGCTTTCAAGAGTTGAAAGTGAAAAGAGAGAAGTGTGGATAGAGAGCATACGAGGAGAAGGAGAGACAGAGAGGACAGAGTAGGAGAAGAGAAGACAGTATGAGCAGAAGAGATGAGGAAAAGAGTATGAGGAGAAAGGGAAAGAGAATAGAGGGCATGAGGAGAGAGGACATGAGGATATCAGAAGATGAGAAGAGAGTATGAGAAGAAAAGAGAGAGAGCATGAGGAGAGAAGAGAGAGAATGAGGAGAGAAGAAGAAAAGAGAGAGTATGAGAAGAGAAGAGAGAGAATGGGGAGAGAAGAAGAAAAGAGGGAGTATGAGGAGAGAAAAGAGAAGAAAGAGAATGAGGAGAGAAAAGAGAAGAAAGAGAATGAGGAGAGAAAAGAGAAGAAAGAGAATGAGGAGAGAAGAAGAGAAGAGAGAGAATGAGGAGAGAAGAAGAGAAGAGAGAATGAGGAGAGAAGAAGAGAAGAGAGAATGAGGAGAGAAGAAGAGAAGAGAGAGAATGAGGAGAGAAGAAGAGAAGAGAGAATGAGGAGAGAAGAAGAGAAGAGAGAGAATGAGGAGAGAAGAAGAGAAGAGAGAGAATGAGGAGAGAAGAAGAGAAGAGAGAGAATGAGGAGAGAAGAAGAGAAGAGAGAGAATGAGGAGAGAAGAAGAGAAGAGAGAGAACGAGGAGAGAAGAAGAGAAGAGAGAGAATGAGGAGAGAAGAAGAGAAGAGAGAGAATGAGGAGAGAAGAAGAGAAGAGAGAGAATGAGGAGAGAAGAAGAGAAGAGACAGTATGAGGAAAGAAGAAGAGAAGAGAGAGAATGAGGAGAGAAGAAGAGAAGAGAGGAAAGCACAGAGCAGGAGCAGTTGAGATGGGCAGTCGCGTGCCAAGGGGGCCGGGCCGACCTGCGGCGGGAGCACGCCGGGCAGCACGCCGGTGAGCTGGTTGCCGGCCAGCACGAGCGAGCGCAGCGCGGGCAGGCGGTCGGCGCCCAGCGCGCCCTCCTCCACCGCCACCACCAGGCACTCGCTCAGGTCGAGGTGGCGCAGGCGCGGCATGCGCGGGAACGCGCCCGCCGCCACCACCGGGAACTGGTTGCGCGCCAGCACCAGCGACGCCACGCCCGCCGCCCCCGCCGCCGCCAGCACGTCGCGCGGCGGCGCGCTGCGGAACCTGCGCACCGCACAATTCACTTCAGTTATGCCTTGGTTTACGATTCACTCCACACTCTGATTTTCAATTCAGTTCAATTCGTTTCAATTATGCCTTATTTTACATTACACATAACACATTGCTTTTCAATTCAATTTGATTAAATTCAATTATGACATATTTTACGTTTCACATCACGCACTGCTTTTCAATTCAATTCAATTCAATTATGCCTTATTTTACGTTTTACCCCACACACTGCTTTTCAATTTAATTCAGTTATGCCTTATTTTACATTACACATAACACACTACTTACACGACATCACTATTCAATTATGCCTCTTTTACGTTTCAAACAACACATTCCTTTTCAATTCGATTCAATTCACTTACGACTTATTTTACGTTTCACATCACACACTGTTTTTCAATTCAGTTCAATTATACCTTATTTGGCATTACACACAACATACATCTTAACAATTAAATTCGATTCAATTTAATTATACCTTACTTTACGTTTCACACAACGCACTGCTTTTCAATTCAATTTAATTATAGCTTATTTTACGTTAAACCGAGACAATTTGTAACATGCTGTTTTCTCGCTACTAATAAAACGAATAACACATAGTCATCCCAGCAAGTTTTATTTTAGATAGGACCTAGGTTCAAGTTCTGACGAGGGCAGAATTTTCGAAAACCGCTAAAGAGGTGGGCGAGACAGAAACTTGCCTGGGTGAGAATTCTAGATGCCCGTTCTTCTTGTCCGACATTTCCGTAATTAACTCTCGCAAATTGAGGCGAATGTCAGGATACTACCAGGCGTAACTGGCCACAGTTCACATGCAGTCTGTACCTTCCCATTCTGTCCTCACATTAATCCATTCAATTCAATGATGCCTTATTTTACGTGGCGAGACTCAGGCCATGAGGCCTTCTCTTCCGCCTGACCACGCCCTGAAGAGGTTGTACTGCCCCGAAGAGGACCGCGATATGTCGGTCGAAACGTCGGTATCTCAGCTTTCGACGCGGCGTCACCCGGACAGCCCAGATCATGTCTCTGGTCGCGGAAGCCTACGACATCATTTACATGCGCTACCCTACCACACATGTCGGGAGCTGAGAACGTGTCCCGCTGGTGGGATATATATGTGGATGGGGAAAATCCCACAAGCCATCGTGTCGCATCTCACCATCCAGCGGTAAGAAGAAACCACGACCTCTTATAACAAAAACATGCACTACCTTATCACCTCCTACCAGATGGCAATTCACAAGGTAAGATACGTCATCATAAGAAACGATGTCACTACGCGAACCGGGAACCTACCGGAAATTTCCAATGCCGCGTGAAAACCCACACTTCCAGTCTTTCCTTGGCCTATCATCGACATTAAACTGATATTTCTTTTCTAGATTAGTGTGGGATGGGACATTCGAGCATGGAAGATTATCCCCCTTCTCTCCCTGAGGATAGGGAAGGAAGAATTTTGTCCTGTCCGTGGCCCGTATTCTTCGATGCTACGAGTACTTCGGTATGTGGATCACGGAAAGCCCATAAACCATTGGCCAGTGTGGTGGAGAAGTGCTACAAACTCAAGATGCTAATCGTCTCACGGAAATTGCCAGCACTTGGCGGTAATCGATCTCGCGACCTCATCAGCAGAACGCTCAAATCGTAAGGCGTTTTCTTAACGCTCGTCTCCACCGATGTTGATCCTTGCGTAATTCTGTACTGTTATGTCGTCATAACGCAACTAAACGGAGGAACAGAAAGCAATAATCACTCTTTCAGGTAATACTAAAGTTCATGATTCCTGGCTGTTAGGAAGACACTTTTAATAAACGAGGGGTAAAGGAAATTTTATGAAAAAGGAGGAGGAAGTACAGGAAAATAATTATAGTATGAAATGACGCTCAAAGATCCATAATCGTCGAAAGATTCTTAATTGTACTTCTTGGACTGCTGCTATAAGAAGCATTAGTACTAAACGACCCATCTTAAAAGCATACGCCTCAACCGACATTTCTCATTTACAATTCAACATTATTTACTGGGACTGTCTTCTGCACTTCTCACAGTGTACGTCTAGTCTAACAAGTTCCTATGTTTTCAAGCCTTTTAATCTATTTTCGTTGATCGCAGCAAATCCTGGGAAGTTTCACAGGACTCTTTGTGGCGTGTTTTGCAACTTGTTTCTTGACGTGATTGTTAAAGCCTCACCGGGACGAATGATGATTTCTATCGACTAATGGAATCTTCCACGATATTCATAGTCCATGATATAGAGTACATTTTCTGCTCTATGTATTAATCAAATAAAACGGGATGGTTTTACTGAAAAGGCCAATTTATTATATTTACTTGACAAAAATATAACTTTACAATTTTAAATATTTTAAGCATGTGAGACAGAGAAGGAGTGAGGGTTAAGAAGAAGTAGGGAGAGAAGAAGAGTCGGTCCGGGTCGCCGAGATCGTTAAGGCAATTGTGCCGTAGCGATTCCGGACCAAAGGATCGCGGGTTCAAATCCCGCCTCGGGCATGGTTGTATTGTTCGTCCTTTGACCCCCTATCATCATCATATCGTGTCATCCTCATAGTTACCATACCGTTTCACGCAATAGTGGTCGCTAATGACCTAGAAGTTTATGCGACCTTAAATAATAAAAAAAGAGTGAGAGAGATTGGTTGTTTCTTTCGGGCGCAACAATTGATATGATCATTAGTTACGTGAGCGTAGTGCATATTAAAACCCGAAATGTCGCGGCGTTCGTCTCCCTCTAAATGACCGGTGGCCACCTATACGTCGGCTTGCTGAGCATTTCCCTCCATATATCACCTCCCGCGCAGAATCACCTAGCATGTGACAAGTTCCTAGCTCCCGAATGGTCTCACAATATGTGTGATAGGAAGACATTGACTGTATTGATAAGAGAATCCACGGAAAACTACTCAACTGAGCAGTCGTTCGCTTGAATTCTCCCCCAGGGGCTTAATTCGGCCTTCACAGTTCGTGATAAATTCTCAAGATCTTTATTTTACTAAATGCATGTCGTAATCTGTCTCCGTTGCTTTCTTCTTTGTTATCTCTGTCCATCTCTCCATTTCCTTTTCTCTCATCCCTCTCCCCTTCTCACCTCTTCGTCACCCCTCCTCTCCTTCATCTGCCTCCCCCTTTCACTATTTGTTTCTCCAGCTTTCTTCTCACGTTTCCTCTCGCACTCTCTTTTTTCTCCCTGAAGCTCTCTCTCCCTCCTTTGGAGACTCTCTCCCCGTCTGTCTTGCCTAATTTCTCTCTTCCTACCTCTATCTATCTCCCTCATTCCTGTCTCTGCCTTCCTCTATCTCCCCCGGGCGCATTCCGCTGTCAACCTTTACGAAGCCTTTGACTTAGCTACCCCCTCCTAATGGCATAGTCCCACTGTATCCCTTTTCGATTTCCTTCTTAGTGTAAAGATTGATTTCTACATTTACCGTAGTTAGGTTAGTATTATATTGATCGAGTAAAATTAATCATCTTCTGTCTGTTTTCAAGAAGCATTTGCGCGGCTTTTTAGAGTACTACTAACATTGAAAACCATACTTAAGAGTTTGTGGAAACCAAAATTGAAAGCTCCTGTAACCAGCATCTTGTTGCCCAGCTGACTTAATGTACACATTTCCACAGATTCTGCCATGTTCATCTGTGTTTGAGGTTTTCTCTGGATTAATGTGAGAGCATCTATTTGCACTACTAATAAATGAAAATAATGTATACTTATTCTGAAACAGCTGATGAACGAATCGGAATACAGTCGGGCTATGTCTTCTCTGATATCAAAAAGTGAAAATGGATTCGCTGGGAAGAGGGAATGAGGGAAAACTGACTGACGGATGCTGTCAGGCTGTGTCTTCTCAGATACGTGAAAGGCGATTAGCTGGGAAGCGTGGATGAGGGGGAAATCCCCCGGGGGGGTGGGGGTGGCCGGGCTATGCCTTCTCTGATATTGAAAAGTGGGAAGGGCTTCGCGTGGAAGCGGGGATGAAGGAAAACTTGCCAAGGGATGCAGTCAAACTATGTCTTCTCAGATACGTGAAAGGTGATTAGCTCGAAAGCGTGGATGAGATTATTATGATATTATTATTGATTTAATTGACCGCGAGATAAAGTCAGGTTTCCCTCTCGGATATCAAAAAGTGAAAAAGGATTCACTGGGAAGCGGAGATGAGAGAAAACTGTCCGCGGGATGCAGTCGGGCTATGTATTTTCTGGTAACGAAAGGCGAAAAGGGATTAGCTGGGAAGCGTGGATGAGGGAAAACTGACCGCGGGATGCAGTCGGGCGATCCCCATCCCCCTCCTTCGTCCCTTTCTCTCCCCTCCGTCGCCCGTTCCCCCTTTGCTCCTCCCCGTCCTTCCTCTCCCCTCCGTCGCCCGTTCCCCCCTCTCCTCCCCCCTCCTTCCTCACCCCTCCGTCGCCCTTTCTCCCCCGCTCTCATCCTTCCTTTCTCTGCTTGTCCGCTGGAGGGGCGGCGTGCTCACCCCATCTCGTTGAGTCCGAGGAAGTCGAGGGGCGCGCCGTCGTCGGCCATGCGCTGCACGAGGGCGGCCACCACGCTGGCGTTGAGCTGCGCGTTCTGGCCCAGGTGCAGCGCGCGCAGGCGCTGGAGCGGGCGCAGCGCCGACGCGTTCACCCACTCCAGCTGGCACAGCGCCAGGCGCAGCTCGCGCAGCGGCGACCCCTCCAGCGGCAGCAGGTCGTCCCCGCCCACGCTCTGCGCACGCGCACACGCACAACCACATAAACATTTCCTTCTCAATACGAGCACACGGAGCAAAGAAAGTACAAAATAAGAAGGAAAATAAACAACTGAAAACATAATTAAAAAATGAAAAAAATGAAAATAAATTTCGAAATAAAAATAAATTACAAAATAAAATAAAATTAAAAAAAAAATTAAAAAAATGAAAAATAAATTTAAAAAATTAAAAAATAAATTTAAAAGATTCAAAAATAAATTTAAAACATTCAAAAATAAATAAATCATATTGTCAAAGTATGTCCAAGATATAACAGTCAAAAAGAATTAACTGGGTTTATTCATGACGCAATACTCAATTTCAAAGAAGACGAAGGAAGGATAATTACATTTTGTAAAAACATCGATATATTTCTGGACATTTAATTTCAATGGATTTATGTTCATTGGCGCTTTGGTTTTGAATTGTCACTACTGCAAAATGATTAACTATAATTTTGTGTTTTTTATTGATTAATCGTTGTATTTATTGATTGATGATGTCATTGATGTTTCGTAACATAGTCGCTAATAACTACGTAGTTGATGCCACTAAAAATTAACTAAAAATACTACTACTACTACTACTACTACTACTACTACTACTACTACTACTACTACTACTACTACTACTACTACTACTACTACTACTACTACTACTACTAATAATAATAATAATAATGATAATAATAATAAAATATATTTAGTTAAAAAGTTAAAAAATAAAATAATTAATTATGTCTTACGATACGTTATTGACGAACGGAGTATCGTAAGACTTATATTACAATCCGAGATTAGAGAATTATCGTTACGGCGAGTTTAACAACAAATGAAGTTTTGTAAGCATACGTTATGATACAATAAGTAATGTGTGTAAGAGTATTGTTTTGTTTTGATTTTTTCCTTGTTCTTTATTACATTAGAGATGAACAGTCAGAAAATTGTGTGTTCAGCGTTTATTTTTTTATTTCTTTTTTTGCTCTAATAAATTTTGAATTCTATATTTTTCTCAGCTTTTGGCCAAAATATTGGCAATTGTTTTACTATATAGATCAGCATGTATTAAATATATATATATATATATATATATATATATATATGTGTGTGTGTGTGCGTGTGCGCGTGTGCGCGTGCGCGTGCGTGTGCGTGTGTGTGTGTGTGTGGTTGACTTAAAAATTTAACCTTAGCCTAACAGACCATATTATGACGTAGAATGAGCAAGTCTGTATATATGTTTTAAGGAATAAATATAAGAAGTTTTTTATTTCGAGATTCCTGCGAAGCTGTTTTCTATGTCCATAGCTATACATGATTTGAATTTTGTCTCTTCTCGTCCTGTCTTTTTGCGTCCTAAATCTCCCTTTAATGAAAAGATGGTAATAGCAGTTCTTATTATGAATGATGTCACATCGTATCGGGTCCCCGTATACGAAAGTAGCAGAACAACAGCAGAACTGATTGAAGAAGATTTTTGTAAACAAATGATTGTTTATTTTTTAGCAATTTACTTCGATTGTATTCATTACAACGATTCCCTGAAATATAATGAGAATTTTCAGTAATGTATACGTAAGCAACAGAGAGGAAAACACGGAAATTAATGAAGTATCATTAGATGGGAAAATACTGCAATCTTCTTTTATGACGAAAGGCGAAATAATACAGCATTGCCTCGTGATTGATCGAAAATAGTATTTATAATATGAAGGTCAAGTGAACCAAAGGTGAAGTAGTAGAACTGTAGTATTTAGCGTAAGTCATTGTTTTAATTAAAGAGAATGGAAGCAAGTCTCGAGGTCATTAAAATTGGATGATTATAGGGAGATTTCAGAAGTCCAATAAGAGCATGATATACACAGATTAGTATCAAAATGTTAAATCACGATTGGTAATACTAGAACGAAGTAGATGGTTGATTGTGATGCATATCTACATGGCCAGGATTTTCCGGGATGTCCAGGATAACAATGTCGGCGTTCACAAATATTACGTGGTAGACAGTGGTACAGTATACTCAGACAGTGGAAATCAATTGTAGATTGAGTGTTTGGAATTCAGTAATACAAGTGTGTTCATTTCGAGTTTCAGTGGTAAATTTAGTAAACCATCATAACATTTTCCGCATTTGAAAACTAGATATTATTCGAATAAAGATGCTGTATTAAAATGTGTTTTTCGTTCCTGTAAAAACAACGTTAATATGAAGAATTTTAAGGAGACTATGGCTAATTTTTAACACGACGTGGAAATCATGAGTCAAAGAAGTTCGAAAACACCGTGTTTTTTTCTTTCAGTTTCCAACCTTCGTAATATATCACGAAAGATCCAACAGTGAGAGAAAGTACGACGATGCAAGATTACATGAATTTCGGAGTGAAAGGATGGTCACCACTCCTTAAGCGACGATGGTTGAGGAACAGATGACAAGCCAATGAAAATGAGAGTGAAAACAAACGAATAGAAAGCGAGGCATTACGAGAAAAAAGCGTGTATTGAACGTCAAAAATACTTAAGCCTGAAAAATAGAAAGCGGCTGCAGGAAGTAACGAAGAAAGATATTAATCCACCCAAAACAAAGGGACTGAGATTAATTTGCTTACTTGAGCCTACTTATTAGCCACTATCCCGATTATGCCTTTCTTGCCGTAACAAAAGCACAGAAGAGAAAGAGCACGAAGAGAAGAGCTAATGTATTTATTTTGGTTACGCGTTTGAGTTTTATAGCCAGGAGTGCAACAGTCAGACGTCTGTAAGCGTGTCTGACAAGAGAAAATCTCATTAGAGTAGCAGGGAGAGAAACATTAGCATGAAGTTTATGAGAGATGTTTAGATGCAAAAACACCCAAGTGAGAAGCGAACAATAAAAAGTTTTCATCGGTCTTTCTATATTAATGGATGGAAGATACATGTATCGTCGTTGAAATTTTCTTCATGTTGTTTTGAGGCAGGTAAAGTGTCGGTGGACTCTGTCTGCCGTTTATCGTGGCTTTGCAAAGTATAAAACCTGTGTAACTTAATTCAATTTAAAGTTTTTTAAAAAGAAACTTTGACGTTTGGAAAACCGTGTTTTACTATACATAGATTAGACAATTAGCGATGTTTTGCTTTCATTTATTTACGATCGATTGAAAAACGCATGGATCATAAGCGACAATGATCCAAATAAGTATTCTCTTCATAAACTTAATTAAGTTATAAACTACGAAGGTCAAAAATAATTTTAGGAGCTAATTGTCAAAAATAAATAATTTCGAAAAATTAAACCAGATTAGAACAAATAAATATAAAAGTCAACGTAACTGGTTGACGTGGAATTGAAAGAAATTATAAAAAGGAAAATTAAGGGTAAAAATACAATTGTGTTCTTGGCCAAGGTTAGGCCACACGAAAACTAAAGCTATAGTCATCAGTCGTATCAACAAATAGGCAGTCAAATGAATTAATGAGTGCATTTTTGATATATTATGACAACTATTAAGCAAATTAACGAGATGTATTAACTATTTAACTATGAACTGATGGTAAATTGAATACAGTACCGTGCCAATCCGCTAATCAGTAATACGTGACAGCAAATCAGTCAAAAGTATATCTGGCGTCCTATAAGCCGTTGAATCGATTCAGCTAGTTACTCAAATGACAAGGCCTCTCAGTAAACCATGAAAAGCGGTTGTGTCATTGTGTGGGGACGGGAGGCTGGTAGGCACGTGGTGAGAGTGAGCACTAGGACGGGGGTGAGGGATAAAAAGAAGGGGCGAGGGCGAAGGAGGATGGAGACAAGAAAGAAGGATGAGGGCGAGGATGAAGGATGAGAGCTAGGATGAAGGATGAGAGCTAGGATGAAGGATGAGAGCGAGGATGAAGGATGAGAGCGAAGATGAAGGATGAGAGCGAGGAAGAAGGATGAGAGGAAGGATGAAGGTAGAGGACTATAATGAAGGTAGAGAGCGAGGATGAAAGATGAGGGCGAGGACGAAGTAAGAGAGCGAGGACGAAGGTAGAGACCGAGGACGAAGGTAGAGACCGAGGACGAAGGTAGAGACCGAGGACGAAGGTAGAGACCGAGGACGAAGGTAGAGACCGAGGACGAAGGTAGAGACCGAGGACGAAGGTAGAGACCGAGGACGAAGGTAGAGACCGAGGACGAAGGTAGAGACCGAGGACGAAGGTAGAGACCGAGGACGAAGGTAGAGACCGAGGACGCAGGTAGAGACCGAGGACGCAGGTAGAGACCGAGGACGCAGGTAGAGACCGAGGACGCAGGTAGAGACCGAGGACGAAGGTAGAGACCGAGGACGAAGGTAGAGACCGAGGACGAAGGTAGAGACCGAGGACGAAGGTAGAGACCGAGGATGAAAGATGAGGGCGAGGACGAAGTAAGAGAGCGAGGACGAAGGTAGAGACCGAGGACGAAGGTAGAGACCGAGGACGAAGGTAGAGACCGAGGACGAAGGTAGAGACCGAGGACGAAGGTAGAGACCGAGGACGAAGGTAGAGACCGAGGACGAAGGTTGATTGCGAGGAACAAAGATAAGAGCGAGGATGAAGGTTGGGACAGGAGGAAGAACAGGCGAGGGCGTGTGAGAGGGCCCGAGAGGAGGAGAGTCGTTGGCGTTACCTGCAGCGGGTTGCTGCTGAGCGAGAGGCGCTGCAGGCGCGGCAGGTGGTCGGGCGTGAGCGCGGGCGCGACGGACGCCGCGCTGCGCAGCCCGTCGCCCTCCAGGCGCAGCTCGGCGAGGCGCGGCAGGTCGCGCAGCGCGCCGGCGGGCAGGCGGCGCAGGCGCGGGTTGAACGACAGCGACAGGAACCTGCGCACCAAACACCACGCACTCAGACTCACCACTTGTTATAGATCCTTCTCTAATTCAGCTGGCCTCTCTTTTTCAAGAAAAATGGCTGGGATCGATTGTTTATTTCCGAGTTTCCGGGCGCGTCAACGGCTATGGTCATCGGACCGTAATTGTAGTGCGTTTTCATCATTAGAGGTAGTGGCGTTCTTCTCCAGCTGAGTGGTGAGATCCAGAGCCCACAAACCCATCGGCGTGCAGGGTTTTCGCCATCCAGGTATCTTACGCCTGAGGGCTACCGAGACAAGCTCTAATCTTCCGACTGGTTTCGCGACAAGAGTGTTAATGTAGTCCATGTGAGCGGGTGTAAGTGACGGGTGAGGATAGGACAAGGAAGAGGAAGGAAATATAGCGCGCTGTTCGTGGCCCGTTTGATAGGAATTCCTCCAACATTCGCCTGGTGTTGATGGAAGAAACCACGGAAAACGCAGCCGCCTAATATAATTCCACTCCAGACAGCGGCTGAATTCGACTTAGCTGTGTAGCTAGTGTCAGAAATTCTGCCACCGTTGGTAATCGAACCGTAGGACCTTCCGGTAAGAAGCACTGCAGTGACATAGGTCGATACTCTGTGTCACCTCAGTCCGTAAAGGGTGGCGCGGCCATTCAAGCTCTGGTCTGGGTTAGAAATGTTCATCTTCCATTAAGACACTTTGATGGTACCATGTCGTTCACGCCGAAGAGAAGTGAGATAATTGTTGTTTAATTTGTACCTGCGTGTTCAGTAATATATTTAATGAGTTTGAACGAAACCACATGGATGCCTAACACTTTTTCATCTTGAAGTTGGAGATTTCCCCCCTTCACTGATAACCGGTGCACATACGCATACACACCGCACACTCGAGATACCTGAGCTCGGAGAGTCTGTTTATTGGCTACAAAACGTCCAGTGGTGGGTTTCGGTTCAAGCAAAAATTATCAGTTACGGAAAATTTTATTTTAGGGGGTAATTTCCGACTGTCTTCCATTGACCCGCCCCTGCATACAGAGGCGCATACACACACCCTCGTAAACTGTACGGTCCTGATCTCGGAGAGCGATTGTACCTTCATTGCGTCGATTGTACCCTCACTGCGCCCCCCCCCCCCCCCCCCCCATCGGTGGTTCCGCTCTGGCATGCACACACGCTCATGTATATCTTGTCCCCAAAAAGAAGATTGCAGGCATTAAGTCGCGTATTACGGGATTATCTAAAATTATTAATTAGAAATAGCAGGAATTTATCCCGCGTTCATTTGCCCTTGTTCTCTCTCTCTCTCTCTCTCTCTCTCTCTCTCTCTCTCTCTCTCTCTCTCTCTCTCTCTCTCTCTCTCTCTCCTCTCTTTCTCTATTTTTTGCTCTTTCTCTCTCTTTTTCTCTCGCCCCTCTCTCTCTCTCTCGCCCCTCTCTCTCTCTCTCTCTCTCTCTCACACACACACACATGCACTCTCACATCGTACAACATCAACGTATCTGAACTCGTAGAGTCCTTGGAAAGCTTTACTCTGAACGGCCTCGACACAACCACACATTTCGGGACAACCAACAATTATTAGTTCCGGAAATGTGTAAAATTTTTCATTGTTTCTCTTACCCCATGAAACCGTTCACACACACACACACATACGTCCGCGTGCCGTACCTGAGTTCCGAGAGGCCGTCGAAGGCCCCGGGCTGCACGTTCTCGAGGCGCGCGTTGCCGTCGACGCTGAGCGCGCGCAGCGAGGGCAGCATGGCGAAGTCGCCGGGGCGCAGCGAGCGCACGGCGGTGCGCGCCAGGGCGAGGCGCTCGGGCGGCGGGTGGGCGGCGCCCAGGGCGGCGAGCGCGGCGGTGGGTACGCGGCGGCACAGCCCGGCCCCGCGGCACACCGCCGCCCCGCCCCCGCCACCGCCGCCGCCCCCGCCGCCGCCGCCCGCGACGGCGTCCGTGGGGTCGTCCCACGCGTTGCCCTCGCTCGCCCACCCGCCGCTCGCCGAGCTCCACGCCCCGTGAAGCGCCGGCCCGCACCAGCAGCCGTCGCGCACCTGCGGACAGGGGGGGGGGCGCTTCGTTAGCATCAGCTCAAAACCATTTTCTCATCGACGCTGTCTTTGCAGTGAGCGTGATATCGACCCATTGGGCACCCATTTAGCATCACAACACACAATGCACAACATTTTGCATTTTGCGACTTTACCATTGCACCATCATTAGAATCGCAACATCATTAGCATCACATCCTCAGCATCATTAGCATCGCTACATCGTTAACACCACGACACCGTTAGCATTGCGACATCGTTAGCATCGCAATGTATATCGTACATCGTACGTATATCAACATCATTCGTGTCGCACCATCATTAGCATCACATTAGTAGCATCAGAAATCATTGGCATCAGAACATCATTGGCATCAGAACATCATTAGCATCAGAACACCATTAGCATCAGCGCATCATTAGCATCGGGGCGTCGTTAGCATCAGAAGAGCATTAGCATCACAAGAACATTAGCGTCAGAAGAGCATTAGCATCAGAAGAGCATTAGCATCAGAAGAGCATTAGCATCAGAAGAGCATTAGCGTCAGAAGAGCATTAGCATCAGAAGAGCATTAGCATCGCAACATCATCAACATCGCGTCGTAAACATTGCAACACCTTTGTTTCGTAACATTATTAGCGTTGTAATATCATTAACATCTTAAATGGGATCTTACTATCGTCGCGGCCATATGCAGACTATTGACTTACTCCAGCATTTTGTGCACATCTGTACATATTTGGATCATAACTTATTGCTCACGTTAATATAAATAATAATTTTATATAATATAATTTATACTGTGCCGATCAGATGGCCGAGATCGCTAAGGCAGTAGTGCCGGAGTGGTCTCGGACCAGAAGATCGCGGGTTCGAATCCCGCCTCGGGCATGGGTGTATTTGTGTGTTTGTGTATGTCTATATGTGTTGTCCTTTCACCCCCATTATCATCATATCATAATTTCATCTCCCATACCCCCAGGGCTAACAACCTTGGGGTTAAAAACCGGATCCAGCTTAAATGCTGGTCCCCCCAAAGAATTGTCGCAAGCACCTGCCTCCGTGAGAATGAATAAAAACTGGGCCACGGTAAAGGCAGAGTGCTTGCCTGCGTGGTCCTAGTTGGCCGATCAACGAAAAAAAAAAAAAAAAAAAATTTATACTGTACGTTATTATTGCTATCGTCCCTATTATCACAAGAATTGTACAATACCAGCAACCGTTTGTACGTGTGCAACTAAGTAGTAACATTATCATAGATTACCTTTAAGGTCATCTACATCTCAAATGCGATATCATCTTCACAGTTGTCACATGTGGTTCTCGTAGCGTATCTGTTCACAATTTAGCATCATTATTGCTTGCTAAAATTCTATTAGCACCATATGTGCAATCTATAAATGTTGCAGTCATCATATGTGTTGTCAGCCTGCTCTAGCATCCATTTATAAAAGCATTTAGCATCACATCATCATTAGCGTCTCAAATACAATGTCTCACCGATCCGCTCTTCATTTGTTGGCAGACACGAGTAAGTCCTTCGCTTATTTTTTTCGCATCACATCTTTAGCATACTCAAATTTACAACCGTACTGTTGTCACCACAAGGTTGTCACCACACCAATAGGTTTACAACCTATAGTAGTCACTATGGTATGCCTACCCAGTTACATCAGCACATGTCGCGTATTTATCCATGTTCTGCATTTTTATTATTAAAGTATTAGAGTAGTAATTAATTACAGTATGAGAATCGCGAATACATCATTTTTACTATTATTTTAATTATTACAGACCCTGTCGATCCGCACCACAACTAGATGCACACTTTATTTTGCTTACTTAATCACTAGCTTCACAACAATTTAACATCACGAGTACGAAAATAGTGAAGTAAAATTTTCCAGTACGGTTTTATTCAGAAATATTTATCAGTAGAATACGGTAAATTGGCTACAATATCATATTTATAAAATAAATCAAAAAGGAAGCAAATTTTTCACTTTCGCCTTTTCCCCAAAACATGATCAATGAATACCTTGGAATAGTATCATATGCATTTTGGCATGACAAGGAAAATCCCTTGTACCGAGATTTACCCGACAGTAACGTTTACGACTGTTTAATCAGAAACATGCGTCAGGTAAACGTCCTCGAAATACTATCTCATTTGTGTGCAATAAAACATCAAAAAAAGAACAAAAAGTAGAGCCATTAATTTTAATAGCGTCTGTACAGTGTATTTGAATTTCCAAGAAGTATGCGAGAATTTGTAAAGTGAGAAAAGTACCTGATTCCAAAAATGGCCAGAACACTCCTATTATCAATGTCTCGAAGTGAATTGAATACGCAATGATAATAAGGAAACAATATTAATCTGTACTTCATAATTGTTCAAAATAGAAAATTTGCCATTAAATTGAGACATTCACCTGTCACGACTTTTATGGGTTTTAAAATGGTATTTTCATTTTAAAAAAACATGTTAAAATCATTTGCCTGAATTTCAGTGGCTTCAGTAAAAACTACTTTACGGAAACTAACTTAAGGAAAATATTGAAAAGAATTACTATGTTTAAATAATTTATAAATTATTTCAAAACTGAATATAATGCACACGAATGCTCCAATAGGTAAATAAACAATTTTGAAACTGAATAAGATTGAAAGAAAAGACACAGATTTAGTAGTTGTTAACGTAACTATCACAGAAAGTTTGAGTTCGACATTTCGAAAAGTGTGTGCTGATGGCAAATTTATAAAACTTGCGCACACTATTTTTAGTATAAATTCATGTAAATTTACCACTTTAAACTCAAGGAATCTTTCTCAATATGCGAAAAAACTGCTGTGTTGATTCATATCACCCCAGTGTTGTTTACTGAGCGATACAGTGCTTTCTTTTTTTTTTTTTTTGGTATGCGTCCCGCAGAGTGGGATATCGTCTTATCGAAGAGTGCAACGTTCCAATCTACAAACACTACACGAAAGTAAGGTTTTCCATGCTTGAGTGCTGAAAGCGGAACTAATTCAATAAATGATTACACGTGAAGCACCTTCCAACGTAAATTTTGATGCCTATCCAACTCACGGCGTCTTATCAAACGTGCAAGGTTTCTTCTGTGTCGTGACGTTTCTGTGCTATTGTTCTTTGTTATATAATTGAAAATTCGCTGTGAAGACATCCTTTTTTGTCTCGTCACATGACAGCATTAAAGCTTCCATGTTCTCTGCTATATTGAGAAAGAGGAATGGCATTTAATCTATGAATGCTCAAAACGTTCAAACTAAGTCTTGAACATTTTTAGGGTTTGGAAAGTTGCGTCGTAGTTAATGCCGTCTTTTACGTACAATACAGACTCACTGCCAGTTTTTAGAAAATTGTGCTGAACAATCGACCTCAAAGGCGTTGAAACCTAAAAAAGATATTACTTCTAAACCCAAAGATTCGTTACTTCACTTGCGTCAACATTTTGTTAGCAATCTGTTTATAAATATTGCGATATGGATGTCGCGGTGTTAAGAAACATTGTTAAGTATAATTACAAAACTGATGGTGTCGGCATCATTCGAGATGTAGAAACTAAACAACGTTTGAATGAAAGACTGATTCAAACATTGACGTTGCGGTGCTGATGAATGTGGTTTTGTTTATTAAATTTGTTTTCAACCAAACAGTGTTTCTTTCCTACCTTCGTAAGATATATTATCATTTTTGCAACCATACGAGTATCTTATTTTACGAAAGTTAGATTTGTTATTATTTCGAGTATATTTTCTTGCACGTCCCAATGAAAGAAAATTTTTTCTATGAAACTAAATTTATGATTCGCATATTACAATTAGTGATTTAAAAAAACAACTCAAATCCGTGAGCAGATTGTGAAAGATTCACCGGAATGATGATCTTAAACATAGTCAAAAAGAGATATGGTCTTAGAAGGTGAAAAAGAAGGAATAAAAGACAAAAGAGAAGGAGAATTAAAGGAGGAAGGAGAAGCGTATAATACGTACGTACGTTTATAAGCGTATAATAAAACCAAAATGAAGAGAAGAAGCAGTCGGCGAAGAAGGAGAGATAGAAGAAAGAGGCAGAGGAAGACAAAAAATAAGGCAAATAAGACGAGGGAGAAGAAGAGAAGAAGGGGAGGTGTAAGATATCGCAAGAAAGAGAAGAAAACGGAGAAGATGGCGTAAAAGAAAAAGAAGAAACAATACGAAGAAGAAAAATAGACAGAATAACGTGGAAGCGAGAGAGAAGTCAGAGGAGGAAAAGAAGTTCTTGGAAAAATGTGAGAAACAGTGCTATTTAGGAGGAAGAGGACGAGGCGGCGACTATGAAACAAAATCAAATGAGGCAAAGGGGAAGAATATATCAAAGAAAATACGCGAATAAAGAGGATTGAGTGTGGGATAGACGATAAATATAGAGGAAGATACACGAATGAAAAGGTTGAGGAGGAGGAGGAGGAACAGTCGAAGGGAAAAGAGGAAAATGGACAAAAAATAGAGAAGAAATCGCAATCGAAGAAGAGAAGAAAACGGTATCCGCAGGTGGGAGGGGAAAAGGAGGAGGAGGAGGAGAAAGAGGAGGATGAAAAAGGGTAGGAGGATGAGAAAGAGGCGAAGAAAGATGAGGAAAAAGAGGATGAGGAGGAAGAGGAGAAAGCGTTGAGAAGGGGGAGGAAGAGAAAGAGGAGGAGGAGGAGGAGGAGAAAGAGGAGGATGAGAAAGAGGCGAAGAAAGATGAGGAAAAAGAGGAAGAGGAGAAAGAGGATGAGAAGGGGGAGGAAGAGAAAGAGGAGGAGGAGGAGGAAGCACTGACCTCGGTGAGCAGCGTGGGCGGCGGTGTCTCCCCGGGGGGCGGGGCGCGTGTGGCGACGGGCCACGAGTCCAGCGCCCGCGCCGCTGCCTCCGCCGCCGCCCGCCCCGCCACCGCCGCCGCCAGCAGCAGTATCCAAAGCCACAGCGGCCCCCACGGGCCCATGGCGACTCCGCCTCCTGCAACACACACACACAACGCTTAGACCAGGGCTGCACCACCAGATCGCATCGTGATTGTAAGAATGAGGTAAATAATTCATACGATCATGAAAGGGAGCTTAAAAAAGGAAATTGATTTTCAATGTTAGAAAATATTAATAAAACCAATACTAACTAAATATATATATATATATATATATATATATATATATTATTAGCGTATTTTCCCAATAATGGAAAACGTTAAGGAAAAATTGACTCGTTTTGTGGAGTTCTAATTAGTTTTTGTTGAGTTCTTCTTAATTTTCCAATATTCCTTCATTCTGTTGGAGAATGCCAGTTTTCTTTCTTCAGACCATTTCGGTCTGTAGGGTTTTGATTTTGGTTGTTCTGCTTTGACTTCCCATTTGTTCACTTTGTTGCGGAAGGTGTTTTTGTCTGAGGTGTCAGTTATGTCGGCGTGTCGCATGTCTTTTTTTGTTTCTTTCATCCATGGTGTTGTACTTATATATATATATAATATATATATATATATATATAATATATATATATATATATATATATATATATAGTGGCGAAACCGATTTCATCATAATTTTATAAACGAAATACACCGGATCAAAATTTAAACAAACAGACTCGGCCACCCAGGATTTCTGCCGAGAGATTACGCAGACGGTCGCACGTGCGCGACTCCGCTTATCGCGACAGTCCCTACCGCCCCCGGCCCATTAACGAAGTCGTTAAGAGGGTCGGCGCAGACAGATTCACTGGGCACACGTGTTCACTGTGCCGGCTACGAAATTGCGAGATCGCCCGCTCGTTTCGGGGAAACCCAGATCCATAATTCTTTCACGGACAACGCGCCCCCTGATGCAAACACGGGCCGATGTTCTAGAAGGAATTGGAATAACACTGCATGCTTGCAGCTGGCACGGAGAGCGGAAAGTTCTGTGGCTTCTCGCGTGGCGATTGGCTGAAAATAGCGTGATGCGCAACAACCTAGGGCCAATAGTGACTTGACTTTTATAAGGAGCTAGGGCACATAAGAGGAATTGGGTGGGGGGAAAAGTTAACCTTATAAGATTTCGACGGAGAGAAAATGAGAAGGGATTTGAATTCTAGGCAGAGCAGTCGGGCCAGAAGTTTCTTTCGGGGGGGCTATTCTTCGGTCAGAGGCAAATGCGCCTCTGCCGGACTTAGAAATTTTTCATTATTCAGACGGGGCCAGAGTATTAGGCGTCGGGGAAAGACTATTGTGTCTCTGGAAAACTTATTATTTTTTGAGCTTGAATATTAGACTGAGGACAGTTGAGAGAGGAACTTATATGGGGGTGGGAATTATTCGGGCGAATATGCCTATGTGGGGACTTATGTTATTTTACTGCGAGTTTTGAGCTGTGAGCCGACTGCAGTGGAGAGAGAATTTTCTCTGGGGTGGGTTTTCGTCGTGAAGAGAGGCGAATGTTTCTCCAATCGAATTTTAAACTGTCCGAAGTTGTGTTCGACAATTATCATAAAAGTCAGAGAGAGACGCATAGTTGACCACTCCGTTCCTGAGATCGTCCGGCCAGTTCAGCTAGTACTACCAGCTTCTACTAGAACTTCCAGATCAGCTAGTTCAGCTAGACTACGAAGGGCGCCGTCAACGACGCCCACGCGTCGCCGCCTTTTGGTGACGTCACAACCGACCGCCAGCTGTAGCCCGGAGGGTTACTGACCTCTGTTGCATTTTTCTGAAGGACGCCCAGCCGCCGCCCTCGACCGCGCCACGGCCGACCTCGGCCGCATAAAGACCCTTCTCCAGGCGGTATCGTTTAGGGCTACCGCCCTATTGTGTAAATGTTTCGTAATGCGGTGTCACGCTCTGACACATTGACCAGTAGTAATTTCACCCATTGTAATTGTTAGTTATAATTCTTCTTAGTTTTTTAAGCTTAACTCCTAAAACTAACTTTTCATTTTTTTTCTTTTCTTCATCTAATTTTCCCACTATTCTTTTTATTCAATTTAAGAGTGTAACTTCCCTGGGGCATTTTAATCATATTGCCCAGGAATAAATGTGAATTTTTACCAGTGAACAAGTGTTTATTTTGTGTTTCCACCGTACTGTGTAACAATTCCTTCCATCACCGACTTGAGCTAGCGTCAGGGCCGCTATCCGGTTCCCCAGGTAACCGGGAGTGTTACAATATATATATATATATATATATATATATATATATATATATATATATATATATATATATATATATAATTAATATTATGCACAAACGCACAGCAACACAGGCATCACACAGGCCAACACGCATCAGACATCGCTAGCCGATTTGTTTCATTATGCTCCATGGCGTCACGAAGGTTAGCTCGAGACACCACTGATTCTTGGGTCACGTCCGAGATACGCGTTCGATTCCTCCGTCAAATTATTAGAGCAAACAATATGTGTGATGAGTTTGTGTTTTGATAAAGTGGAGGTGATACAGTAACTCAGATAAATAATAAACATAATATCCTGAAAGTGTAATCGACTGTGACTCGAAAATAGGTATTAAATACTCCTGTGAATGAATCTATGACATAATAATGATGCTCGTTATTCAGAATGTGTGCTGTGGCATTTACATATTTCGCCATTCATATTCAGTGTTATAGTTTTTGAATTGCCTAGAAAATGTTTGATAGTTGGTCTATTTTTCAAAGAAATCATAATTATCAGAAAAGACATTTTGATTACTAGTAAATTTTTTACAGTGAGAACTAGTATTTTCTTACATTTTTCGTACTGTAAATTGCAGACATTTCGATTCTTATTGGGACCATATTCGTGTCAAAGACGACGTTAGAGTTAATTTAAACTGAAAATAATGTATCTAAATTATAAAAATATGAGTGAATTAAAAATGTGAAAAATTTTAAAATTAATTACAACACAGAAGACCAATGTAGACGACCACTACAAGTAAATTTGTTAAGAAAAGACAGATGTTCAAAATAAGTAGGTAATAACTTAAAATTATAACTTTATTCTTTCAAATATATTTACAATTCTAAAACTGGTTTTAGGCACTTCGGCAACAGCTTCGCATCGTTCATGACCTGCGATGCGAGAAAATAAGCCGAACCGTCGAGAGCCAAACTTCACATGCAGGTGGCTCTCAAGTGACGACGAAGGTCTTTGTTATTATTTAACAGCTTCACAATACTCGAGCTGACAGTGTCACTCGTACAACGGACAGCAAGAAGAGTATGTCCCGCGCCGTGCTTTGATGTCATCACGAGCTTTAAGGGTCTGACAAGCGACTAGGAGAAGCATAACAAGAGAAGTTCAAGAGACAACTTCCAATATGGGATGGTTTTCAAATTATGTGAATTGCAAATTCATTCACAATGAAAAATGTGAAAATTCCGTGCCCTGCCTAATGTTCGTAACTTCAAAGCGTAGGATAACACTGATAATAAAACATGTTATTTGGTTTGCAAACAGTGTCGTCTCAAAAACCATTTATTTGAAAATAATTTTTGACGTCATAAGGCCGATATAGAGGAAATAAGAATGCAGATGAAGTTCGTTAACCTAGGCATTAGCCAAGATTTACAGCCGTCCAGTTATTTGCATTATTGACCGCGAGATATACAATATCTTTCGTAACACCACCTTCTTAAAAGAAAAATAAGAAAACCCTTTCCTTGCAAAAGGAGTATTAATATGCCATCTTTGATACTTAGCGTACACATACCCCATCTTAGGGATTATTCTTTACTGACGGCGGAATATCTACAACCTTAAGGACCACTTAAGTTAAGTGTGGCTTTTCGGTCGTCTGTTTAGTTGCTTTAAGTCAATATAACAGTACAGAATTACGGAAATACATACATAACCTGAACGCCTTTATCTCACATTTGTAGTATTTGATAAAGATGTAATCTTGTCTTAAATGAAAGCTAACGTCATAGAATGCCAATGACTGTACGTTATAAAATCTGAACACATGTGTATGGTAATCTATTTGTTTGTATGCCAGAATTATTATCTCTGAAAGATAACAGATCTGCTGTCTCGGAAGTGCATTATTTGACTTGTCCATAAACCGAAACCGGGTTGTTCTGTTGACCGGGAAGCACCAACAGTCTTCTATAGAGACAAACAATACACCAGCCACAGTCACCCATACTCAACCTAGATGGTCACACGTAGGCATCCCATTTCATTAATTGAACATCATCCCATTCATTCATGAGCATATACGATGTTCATGACATATAAGAGTTGATTGATCCTGGCGCAATATTTGGTGATGGTTCATCACAATTATTATGCTAAAGACTATCCAAAACACTAGCATTCTTTCTCTAGATACCGTACAACTTACCTTACATTCCACAGATTCCTCAGTATATAAGCGATTTCTGATTAAAAAGAAACGAATTAACATAAACCACAATTGGTGTACGCATTCAAACTCGCAACTTAGAGAATGTCACTGCTGAAACTACTTCTTCCGGAGCGATGCTCCACCTCTGGACCACATTTATTAACTGCGAAGCAGATCGTTCACGTTGGGGTAACACGTGCCGAGGGACGCACATCATGAATACAGTGAAAGGAAACGAAAGTAACTGGTTGTGCGGCCTTTCTTCACCAGCACAGGAATATTCCGTGAATACTATTTCCTCTGTCAATTTGTGACACGCTGACAGGACATCCTTGCGAGATTTTGTTATAGGATAAGTTCGTTTTTTTAGTCGCCTAACTATTTATAAACATTCCTGTCATGTTATTGGTAATGGATAGTAATTCAAAATATTCATTTGAATTACTCATTGTTTATTCCACTGGACTCGTCGAAATGAAAATTTCGAGAGACGAGCGATTAATTTTATTAATACGAAAAGAGTATTTTCAGCAAGAACATAACGAGAAAGATAGAGTGGAATTCGTTTTCTTTTGCATTGAATTTTATACATAGAAATGAATTGCTTACTTTTTTTCCATTTCATGTCCAAAACGATTGGTTTTGAGGCTGAGTGTTATATTTAGAGTAGCTGGAATGACAAGTTTGCAGATATCTACATTTGCCAGAGATATGTTACTGTAATATTTTGTAGGAATTCAACATGTAGATTTCCAAATTGAAGTAAACAATTGTATGAATAATAAATAAATGTTATTATTACCGTCATTTACTAATATAACGGATACATTCATTTACCAATAGGTCTTTTAGTAAAAAATGTATTAAGTGGAGCACGTGCCCTTTAGTTCAATCGGGATAATTACTCGGACAATACCATTCATCAAATTTCAATGTCAGGACAAAACCATAGGATATCGAATTGCAATTAATCCACTGTTCTTTATACTTTTCCCGAAAATATTAAGAACTTTAATAGAATGTATGAATTTTAAAGGATATAAAATATTTGTTGTCAATTTTTTTTTGAATTTTTAGTTTCGGGGAAAATGTTGATTTAAACAATCTAAAACATTAATGTTTTTACGTTATCACCATGCATGTATGATCTTCAAATTCCTTCCTTCTTCTTTTATTTTTTTAAATTATGAACAAGATATTTTGAAATTGATAATAAAATCAGCCCCATATGGTAATTCAGTCCCCACATTTCTGTTTGCAAGGAATTCTCACATGATCCTTCATTGCTGTTTGCAAGCAATTCACGCCAGAACGTAAAAAAACAGCGATTAAATTACGAATGTGGAGCGCAAGCGTATGCACTGTGTGTGCTCGACCCAGAGGCCGTGCGCCGCCTGTCGGAGCGAGCCGAAACCGTGCTCGGTGCATCGCTAATTTCCCACTTCCGCTTCGGAATCGCCCATTCCGAACACGCGTCCGCCGCGCCGCGAAAGTGCTACCGCGTTGTTCACGTTCTAATTCTACGCGGCGCGTCAGCCGCGATAACAAGCCCGCCAATCCGCACGACTGGGGATTCCCGGGCTCTGTGCGTGCCCTGCGCTCAGCAGTGCGCGCGTGCACCGGGCGAAAGAAAATTAAACACGCGGAGAAGCCCGTATACACTCGGGATCAGGGGGCGGATCCAGCCGATCATTTTGGAGAAGGCCATCGAAGATTTTTGTTAAATAATAAACTTATTATTAGGAGGCGGGTGTTGATGACCTAAAACAATGCCAAAAATGCTCAATAAAATGCGCTTTAAATGCTTTGAAAATGCCCTAAAAAGAAGGGAAAAGTACGTAAAAAATTGAACAAAACCTTTTCAGATAATCTACTCAAGCTGTTGGGTATGTTACTGATGCAATCTAGGCTTTTTCTTTTCATTCAAGAGAACTCAGCATACAAACATTTGGTGTTGACTGTTGTTTAAGAGAAAATCTCTACCGTTATTTATCGCGAAATCGGCCGAACTGACAATGGCACCGATAGGCGTCACAGGAACCTTAGATTACATAGTACTCTCAACGGCTGACATTACAATATATGAACAAAGAAGTCGAATAGGCTACTCAGATATTCTGTGGTGAACATTTGATGCACCTCGTAAATATTTTTTGAAGCAAGTATTTTTTTTTTAAATAATTACATAATTCTATCATAACCCAGCGAAGTGGCTCCGTGTGTAGAGCGCTGAATCGGGAGGTTCGTGTTCGACCCCTGGGCCGGCCAGCCTGACCGGGGTTTTCGTGGTTTCCCTCGGTCATAAGGCGAATACTGGGATGGTTCCAAAATCGCACAAACACCTCCCACCACCCCACCTAACACCTACCATCATCCTATTCCTTTCACCCCTCACCACCCTACCACTCCACCAGCCACTGTCTGGAGGAGAATTATCGCGGTCGGTTGCCCTGATCGGTAGTTCTCCTTGTTTTTTCCGATCGATACCAAGCGAATGCTGGTGGAGTACCTAATAAATGGGCAATGGACCGCGCGCAATCTTTTCTTCCGCTTCCTTGTCTTATTCTCGCCCCCCTTACTCACACTCACACTGAGATGCACTTCACTACCACACACGTCGATAAACCAGCTTGGAGCTTAGAGCTTGTCCCGGCTGGGGCGGTGCCTCGCTGGGGGGAGATCCCTGGTTGAGGAAAACCCCGCAAGCCGACGGATATGACGGCGCCGGATCTCACCATCAAGCGAGTGAAGATCACCGCCATCTCCCACAATAAAAACATGCACCACACTTACGGGACTATTGACCATAGCAGTTGACGCACCAATCAGTCACGCGATAAAACCACAGTAGTAACCACAGACTAATCACCACAGTAGCTGGCGTGCGCGGAGACAATCACTAAACTCCTACTGACACTCCTACTGACCCTCCCACTCCCAACCCCGTTGTATGGACGCGTTTACTTCGATTTATATGCAGTGACGTCACTTTGGTGACGTACGGTCTCCCGATTGCATGACAACATAACAGCCGATTAAACGTCAAGTACCATTCTAAATAAATCGAAGTTGAAGACTTGTTGCCTTGCAGATGGGCGAGCGTGCGCAGTGTGGTGCTTCGGGAACGCCCTGTCGCCCCAATCTGGCACTCGCCGCGGCACGCAGTTTCCGCGCGCCGTGTGGCGTTTGCGCAACGCGCCTGTCTGCCCGCCCGCCCGGCGGCGTCTCCAATCGCCTGCGGACGGCTCTTCCCTGTCGCCACGCGGCCGCCAAGGTCCTCACCGCGAACAATGTAGTACACTGTAGTGCTATTTAGTCGTGCGCTTGACGTAAATAAGCTATTGCTGTTGTGTCCTTACAGTGACGTCGCTGTGCGGACGTTCAAGCTCCCGATTGGAGGAAATCGTGAACAGTTGATATACGTCAATTGCGCTGTTAAATAAATTGAATTGAATTTGCCTTATTTTACGTGGCGAGACTCGGGCCATCAGGCTCGCTCTTCCGTCTGACCACCCAAATTTCGCTACGCTCCTTTCATCAACTAGCAGAGAAAGGAGGTATTTCTTGGGCGAGAAACAGGCGAGTTGAATTTAGCTCAGAGGCGTCATTTAGGCTTGAGGATCTTTTACATGGAAGTAAATTACTAACATGGGACAGCCGGCTTTACTTCCCCTCCGAAGGCAGGCGTACGAAGGATTTTCTCGCCCTTAAAAATCCACGGCTTCGATCGGATTTGAACCCGCGAACTTGGGTACAACAGTCCGGTACGCTAACCGTTACACCATCGCTGCCGCCGAGCACCATTGCCGCCGCCGTATAAATCCTAATATACTATTGCTCTCTCAAATTGTCTTGAGCCGACCTGGATGGCCGGGGTGGCTAAGAGCGTGTACCCACTCGGCGCTTCGGTCCCAAGGGTCGCGGGTTTTAGTCCCGCTCTGGGAGGGGTGACTCAAGGCAACAATTGATGTCACTGCGATGCCTCTGACCGGGAGATTCTAGGCTTCTATTCTGCACTGTGGCGAGGTTTTTGACATTAGCTACATAGCTATCTTAACTTCAGCCGCTGTCTGGAGGAGAATTCTAGCGGCAGGCTGCTCTGATCAGTAGTTTTCCGTAGTTTCCTTGATCAACACCACCAGACGAATGCCAGAGCAATACCCAAGCAAACGGGTCACGAATCTCACGCTATCATTCTTTCCTTTTCCTTGCCCTATCCTCACCCCTTACATACGCAGTTACACTTACATGAACTGCACAACCACACATGACGAGAGACCGGTCGGGACTTTATAGTTTGACCGGTTGGGACGGTGCCTCGCTGATTGGTAATAGCTGGTTGGAGAAACTCACGCTAGCTGACTGAAGGTTTACGTTAGATCGCATCATCCAACTGGCGTAGATCGCTGCCACCTCCTGAAAAAATGCACTACACTTACGAGACTAGTGACTTTAGCAGTGAACTCGCACAAAATCAGTAATCAATTAGTCACAATGGCACGTGAGAATTTACAGTGTTACCGACATCAGCCTCGTATCTTAAAATAATCAAATCTCTTGGTGCGTACGTCATGTTCGCTCTCCATGATTTTTCAGGAGTAGGAAAAAACTGAATCACTCTACATCCGATTCTGCACCAAAAGAAAACTTTAGCCAGATGTTACACCCACAGTTCGCAGCGGACGTTAATGATTTCATATCAATCGATGCATCTTTATATATTATATCATGCGATAAACATATCTCAAAAAAGTTTTTAAAAAACTGGACATGATGGGGTTGTGTACCAAGCAATTCAACTGTATTTCTCGTTTCAAGATCGAACAAACAGTTGGTACGCCCTTTTTAAGTCGTCACGCAGCAAGAACCTATCCTCCCCCCCCCCCCCCGGTTGTGTTAAAGTCATCAAGATAACTCCCTTGCATGGGTGTTGCCAAGATGAATGGTAGAAGAAAATCATGAAAATTCAATTCAATTAATGCCTTATTTTCCGTGGCGAGGCTCATGCTATCAGACCTGCTCTTCCGTATGACCGCGCAAATTCCGCTACACTCATTTCAAGGACTAGCAGAGAAACGAGGTATCACTAGGGTGATAAACAGACGTTTTGAATTTAGCTCAGAGGCTTCATTTAGGCTTGAGGATTTTTCATGTGCAGTAAATGCACTAAAGCATGGGGCAGGCGGATTTACTTCCCATCAGTAAGGAGGAGTACGAAGGAGTATGAGCAAAATTACTGTGCATGCAAATTTGGGAGCAAGGAAGCACGTTTTCTACACATTTGCAACAATAAATCAGCTTCGAGTTGTAGAATATGAAACGTCCTTGCGATATTTCCCCTTCGAACGGTAAGGTGAATAACAGCACCTCATGGCCATGACACGAGAACATTTTGAATCAAACGAAGCCTGCTGTTACACAACGGAGGACTAGCGGCATTTTTATATAAATAGTTGGGTCTGTTTAGTACATTCGTAATATCGTGTAAGCATCATAGTTCAAAATTTGAAAAAATGAAGGGGTTTTTGCGTGAACTGATTGAAATGTAGTTGCGCCTCTGTAAGAGAATCTTCATGGACAGAGAGGTCTAAGGTTGGAGTCCTGGACTTGGTGTATTTTCCACAGCACATCTGTATTAATACATTCGTATTTCAGTTGCCGGCGAGATGCTAACTCGATTGTTGGAGGGAAAATCATGATCAATTTGTATAATTGTAGCATAGCAAATCATAAGGGGCTAAGCATATTTTTCTAGGAAATTGTTTTATTGCTTCTCAAGGGAGAATGTCGGCGCCAATAGTCAGTTTAAAGGATTTTAAATTAGTGTCTCTGCAAATACTGCATTGATTGAATTGGTGCGGTGTATATGTATAGCATCCGGTTCTTGCAGAACAGGCTATACAATTCGCAAGCTATTTTCAGCATCATTGAAAACAATGGCTGGTGAAGTTGAAATTTGTGCATGGAACAAAGCTGCAATCAAATTGTTTTGCAGGGCAATAGAGGTAATTCCTAGAGGAACAATACAGTAACTAAAAAGATCTTTGCTCATAAACATTAATAAATGTGCATAAATATTGAAAAATGGTGACGGCTGCGATTACATTTGAGAGCAAAATCACATAATTTAGTTTTTATTGAAGGAAAATACCATATGGATTTCGCTTAGTTCCTTCCCTAAATAAGCAGTTTATTTCATATCTTAAAATTAGTTTAAATTGGTTTTTAACATGAAGCACTTATTTCGCACTTTTAGAAGTGTGCTGCATTGTTTTCATTCTTTTCAAATGGTATAATATCGATCCAAATATATTTTTGGCTCTAGTAAAAAATTATGTTTTTGATATAGCTCCTTATGATTTTACGAATTGCATTTCATTTACACTTGCTGGTATTGACATATCCACTAAAACCAATCAAATTCTTTCACAATTTAGTTTTGTATGATCAGTGTGTTATAAATCATAAGAAATTGAAAGTGAAGCCTACATTTGGAGAAATGAAAATGAGATTTTATTTTACACTTCGTTCTGCCTTTCACCCCTCACACACACACACACACACACACACACACACACACACACACACGAGAGAAGAGCTTAAATGCGTAGCACTTACATCTTTCTCACTTATAAGGAAAGGCTTCGAGAATGGAAAGTGAAGGAAAAAAGAGTGAGATTCTTGAGATGCAGATTAAACGTCGTGACTTGTCAACTGAGTGGGACCGAGAACAATCTTTTTGGGGAAGAGAAATTGCTGTTTCATTTCGGCCCTGGGCAGTGAATGTATTAGACAGCATTCCTCACCACAGACTGTGGGCCACTGAAAAATGAAATAATCATATTATAATAGACTCCGGAGTGTGCGTTTTCGTACCACTGTTTGTGTCGTCTGAAGTACTCAACTACAAATTTTGCCGATGTGCTATACGCATTCTCTGAGTACAATGATTAATAGTTATTTTTTATGGAAAGTGTAAGTCATATCAACAAGATTCTTAACGACCACTTTAACACCACTCAGTAATCACACATATAACTGCTGACATTTATTAATTTTGCTACGCAATAAAAATTCAATAGAAATGTAAATTCATTCAATCAAAAATGTGCTTTTAGGGTCGAAGTAATTTTGAACAGACATATTGTAGTCTTTCGATTTGACAATCACATTACGTGGCAAAATTTATGTTAAATATTTAATCAACAAATATGCAAGATGAATTGTAACACATCCTCTTTTCGCGGTTTACAGTCAGAATCAAAAGCCTTTAGTTAAGGAATGTTTGAGGGAAATAATATAAATGCCAAAATGGAAATTTTCTAGAAACCAAAACCAGATTTTGAGGCGTTTATATTCTTAAACTATAAACAATTTGGTTTCAATTCGTCATTCTTTAAACGAAACGTGACAGTTTGTCTCTTTGCACATTACAAACATAATAATATACAACGTTTCTCTTTTAAAATATAAAAATCATAATTTATTAGGCTTTTACATCCTTTCCACAAACACATTTCAGTTATTAATGTCATTAGACCTATGCCAAACAAATACAAATAATAGTCGCTGTTGCTATTTGTAAACCGAGGCGATAGCGTCATTTGTACGGTTTTCTCCTTTAAAATTCCAACAGATGTCGAAGGAAATCACAAAAAGAAGAAAAAGAACGTGCCACAGTTCGTGGACAATGCATACAGTACTTGTCCATGCTGCCCCAGTCCCATTCTTGAGGCGAGATGGTGAAGGGATCCAACCCTACCCCTGCACGACCCCTCCCTCTCCTGTGAAGTTAAAAGACGACGTGAACACGCGTTTGTCGGGACTAGGCTCGAAATACGCAAGTGCGTCATAAGAAGAATATGATGAAGGTCAAGATGAAGAAGGATGATGATGGAAACAAGGAGATGATGAAGAACAAGATGATTATAAAGACGATGATGATGAAGACGTTGCTGGAGAAGATGACGAAGGAAAAGAAGATGAAGAAGAAGAAGACATCGACGAAGAAGTTGACGAAGAAGAAGTAGACGAAGAAGAAGAAGCCGACGAAGAAGAAGTTGACGACGAAGAAGAAGTTGACGACGATGTCGAAGATGATAACGACGACGACGTCGAAGAAGAAGATGACGATGATGTCGAAGAAGAAGATGATGACGACGAAGAAGATGATGACGACGAAGAAGATGATGACGACGAAGAAGATGATGACGACGAAGAAAAAGATGATGACGATGAAGAAAAAGATGATGACGAAGAAGGAGATGATGACGACGAAGAAGATGATGACGAAGAAGATGATGACGACGAAGAAGATGATGCTGACGATGAAGATGATGATGATGACCACGACGAAGATGATGATGATGATGACCACGACGAAGATGATGATGATGATGATGACCACGCGAAGATGGTGATGATGACCACGACGAAGATGATGATGACCACGACGAAGATTATGATGATGACCACGACGAAGATGATGATGATGACCACGACGAAGATGATGATGATGACCAGGAAGAAGATGATGATGATGACCAGGAAGAAGATGATGATGACCAGGAAGAAGATGATGATGACCAGGAAGAAGATTATGATGACGAAGAAGATTATGTTGACGAAGACGAAGAAGATGATGACGAAGAAGAAGAAGATGATGATCAAGATGATCTAGATGAAGGTGACAAAGAAGAGGAAGAAGTAGAAGATGATAGACGAAAGACAAAGGTAATTCTTATTAAGGCGAAGACCAAGAGAATGATAAAATAAAGTGTGCAGCTGCGACCCTCGCTGAGTTGGCAGGTCCTCTGCGCCATGTGGCTCTCTCCCACTTCCCGCCGGCGGCGAAACGAGTGTTTACGCTGCGCGGGGTCCACGCGGGGGTCGAACAAGGACCCTTACGCAAGGCGGCTTTCGCCGCGTGGTTTCTCCTCCGCCGCTCCGCGCGCCAGACACACATCCGCTCCTCAGCCTCCGCAAATGGAGAGGCGGACGTTTTCTAAGCGTCAGCACAAGAAAATTTCGTGACATGTTAGCGGGAGAAAATTAGCGAAAAGTTGAGAAACATTTGGCCGCAAGATGAGTGCAGTATTTCATCGGTAATATTCAGTTCATCATACAGCATTTATCACCCTCCACCTTCTTCTTAATAATGCTAATGTTAATTTTAATCTTATACCATATTAATCATTAATACATATCCCAAATTTACATTTAATTTTGTAAATTTGAGATAAGTGTGCCCTGAATCTGCTGGCAATGTGACTCGAAGAGAGCCACGAAGAAAACGTTGCGAATTTCGTTCGGTGAATTTCTGTCGCAAAAATAATCTCTCGCTTATTTATTTATATGTTTTATTTTTATCAAGCCATGTACAGAGAACTCTATGGCGTTGAGAAGTGGAGGAATAAAAGTTGCAATTTCATTCACATTTACTTCAGTTAGTAGGCATAGTATGAGAATATGTCAAATAACACTAACAAATAATTACACTTTTCAGTGTAAATCGAAACTGTTTTATTGTTTTTGTATTTTCTCTCCGATCTTGGATATCTAACAAATAATAGACAAACCACAAACATGTCAGGAGGCTGCATAGTTTTCTTTCAATTTCTTCGAGCGCTTGAAATTAATATTCTATGTACTGAGCATCAAACACGGAAATAATGTTTGTTTTAACTTGAATATTAATGCACTAGTTACTATTTGTATTGTGTAATACTATAAAAGAGTAAATATAGCTGTAAATTTTTGGGTCAGTATCTCCCATTTTGATTAGGTTTTTTAGGCCAGTTTCTCTTGATTATATTAAACAATTCCCGACAGTCGTTGCTACATTTATTCATAATTCAACATAGTTCATAATTCTTGATCTCTGGAATACGAACACATTGTATTTCTCTCCCATACGTCACATTCAGTTTAGAAAAAAAATGACAATAAATATAAATGATGAACGAAAGAAGAATAAACGAAAGAAGAATGAACGAAAGAAGAATGAACGAAAGAAGAATAAACGAAAGAAGAATGAACGAAAGAAGAATGAACGAAAGAAGAAGGAACGAATGACGAACGAACGAATGAAGAATGAAGAGTGCATAAATTATTGAAACTCTTGACATCACGTCCAATTGTTGTCACGTGACGTTGTCACGTGATGTTGTCACGTGACCGGAAGCGTAGAGAATTCATTGATATCTCGTATTTGGCATGTTCTCCAGCCTGCTGCAGACCTCTTGGTTGTTCAGGATTGACATACTAAACGCCAGCTTGTATCCTGACATTACATTTATAAATTTAAAACTTTATTGCCTGACCTACGCTCGTGAAAACATTTTAGCGTACCTCCTCGCGTTGTATTGCGTGCAGCTCTCCGCGCGCCGCGTGCGTCCGGGAGTCGAGCCCGGGGCCGCGAGCGAAAGCGCCACGAGGGGGGGGGGAGGAAGGGGGGAGGCGAGCGGGGGCGTTGCCCCTGGCGGCGGATGCGTCTGCGCTCGCTCTACTTGCAGCCCCGGTCACGTGACCTCAGGCGCGCGCACTCGCTTCGCCTTCCCCTCCAACAGGTGGAGGCAGGGCCGGGCCGGGCCGGGAGGTGCCTCGCCGCGCCCGAGCCGTCGTTGCACCGGTGCAGGTGGAAGTCGCGGATCGTGATATCGCCAACGAAACGTCCATGTTTCTAAACATCCGCCCCCTCGTGGCGCTTTCGCTCGCGGTCCCGGGCTCGACTCTAGGACGCAGCACGCAATGCAACGCGAGGAGGTACGCTAAAATGTTTTCACGGGTGTAGGTCGGGCAATGAAGTTTCAACATTACAATTGAAAGTTCATGCTGGCGTTTAGTATGTCAGTCCTGAACAACAAAGAGATCTGCTTTAGGTTAGGTACGTTTCTAAACATCAATGCCAAAAATTAAAACGTCAATGTTGTTAAACATCGATATTTTCAAATCTGGATTCATAACTATTGAAGTGATTTATTAATTTTTACTTTGTTTATTAATTTCTTATTGAGATTTAAGCGACAAAAAGTCGGAAATGATCAGGATACTTAACAAAATTTGGATTACATGTTTCGATAATTAAAAAATAATACGAAAGGCTTCTTCATTGATTAAAACTAAATTTTATTCATATTTTACCCTCTTCGCTCTAAAGAGTATTCAATTTATGGATATTTCACAATTATTGTAGATTTTTTTAATGACCTATTTTTATTTTTAAAAATATCGAACACAAAACATCGATGTTAAAAAACATCGGCTCCTAAAGTCGATGTTAAATACATCGTTTATTTTTTAAAAACATTGATGTTTTGAAATCATCGACATCGATGTCCCTAATGACGAAACGCCCCTTGCAGACGTCAGTTTACGTAGTTTCTCCGATCAATACAGGCGAATGCCGGAGTAGTACCCTAACAAAAGGGCCGCGGACCGCGCGCGATCTTTCGTCCTCATTCCTTGTCCTATCCTATCTCTTACTTATACACGCTTACACTTACATGTACTACACTATCTCACATGTCGAGAGACCAGTTGGGAGCTTAGAGCTTGTCCCAGCTGGGGCCGGGCCCCGCTGGTGGGTGACACATTGTTAAAGAAAACACCGCTAGCCGACGGCAGGTTGGCGCCGGATCTCACCATCCAACGGAGGAAGATCCCCGCCACCTCCCAGGAAAACATGCACTACACTTACGGGACTAATGACCTTAGCCTTTAACGCGCCCGGAATCATTAAACAAACCCATCAATCGAATCAGCGCGTGCCTCTCAACCAGTATCGTTTTCTTTCATATGGTTATCCCCTCTCCCCAAAAATTGGAATTTAAAACTTTTGTATGTCCATCATGTAATCACCCTTTAGAAAATGTTCAATCAGCACCACACAACTTTATAAGAAATTTAATTTTACGTACCAAATTTAAAAAATAACAGAATTGAAAGTGCGTATTTGTTAATCTATTGTTTGATCACCTTTAATCGCAAACTAGTTTACTTTTACCTCGTTTCCGATAGCAGACCAGCATGCAAAACCTGTTACATAGGAAGCAATTCGTGGTCAGCTGCGACTCAATAATGGTTTGCGAATTTGCAACTCGCAAAGAATCAGCTGAGAAATCTTTCAGATGTACAGGTGTGGCAGTATTGTATTGCTGGCAAATGTCTATATCTCCAAACATGTGTACCTTTATATTTATACAGCTTCCTCTAATAGTCGATAGAATGTCCAATTTTGACGCTCGGTGTTTTGATGACGTTATAATATCTTTGGTTTCCGTGAAGTCACATAAAAATGTTCTATTTTATATTCTTCTATATTATCTTATTCTTCTTCTTTATTATTTTCTTTTCAATTTCCATTTTTTCATCGCTTCCTTCTCTTTTTCCATTTCTTCATTATATTCACCTTCGTACGCTTGTAGACTGAATCATTGGATTAAGACACCAGTCTTCTCTGTGTACATCATGTGCATGTTCATGATCATGTTCTTTTCATCTCCTTAGTATGGCATACTGTTTTTTTTTCTTGGCCCTCAAAAGAGAGCAACATTGTTGTAAGTAATTTTGAATTGTGAAACCAACCAGATTCTAACGTTGTCTATCGAGATATCAATTGGAATAATTTTCTAAAGTATCTAGACACTAGCTTATGTAATAGTATCGTTGAAAACTTCTGCGTTGTCTTTCGTTCCAAAATGAAGATCTTCATAAGACATGCTAATACGATGTAACATCATTTTAAATTAGATTTCTACTCATTTAGGAGTGTTATGTAACTCTTAACATGACTAGCACCTACGAAAAGAGAAATATCTTCATCTTATCTTATTGTTGAACATTTAATTTCAAATACCTGGGTTGGAATTATTGAAGAACAATGGAATTGTAGAATTAATTAAAGAAGTGAATACTTGAAACAGATGCATATTTATTGAATGCCACGAACTGTGTGAATGTATGCGATTCAAATTGATTCCATTATTTATTTGCCAATTGTAGGTATTTATTTTTCAGTTGTAAAATATTAGCAAAGGTTGTATTGAATATTATTTATTTGTGATATATCACATATTTGTATAAGATACTTTATTAGTATTTTGTGTTGTCTATTATCTTAGAAGTTTTTCAAAAATTGTTGCCAAAATATAGTTACTACATAACGTTAACACAACGAATAGCTGAAAAATGATAATTTGAGGATTATATTTTTACTACGTCCATGGAACACAGGAACTTTTTACTTTTATGAAGTATATAGGAATTAGCGTTTGATTAACCGTGTTTTTTACAACAAAACATTCTTCAAGCGTTGACTCTTAATGCCTTCCTGTTTTTGAACTTCACGCATTTTATTCATAAGAAATAAGAACCACGTACGTATTTGATCTCTAATCATTCTTATAAGAATTTATTAACTGAAGAATGAAATGATTCGCTTCTTACGAGTTAAGAAAGCATTATGCAATTTTTGAAAACTGAGTTCTTCAAGAACTGCGAACTTTATTGACGTTTTTAAAATTACTTATATCGTCTTAGGTTGAACGGCCCTAGTGTACAAGAGAGATAAAAATAGATCTGGTTACGTTGGCGGGTCTCACTCTAATGAATTCGTGGTTCGATATTTTTGTTTTATTATCTTTCAATAAAGTGGTTACCTCAATGTTGGCTTGTTTTGGAATAATTTATTTTACGCCTTTTTAAGTAGAATATGTAGTCATTCCTCTGACTACATATTCTGTAGACAATTTTCTACGTCAACACTCTTTAATCTTATCGACATGACGATATTCGTTTGTGAAGTATCTTTTTTATAGGAAGCCGTACTTTCGAATAGAGTAAGTACTGAACTACTTTCGGGAAGAGATAACAAATGACATTTGTAATTCATTAATACATTATTATGGCAAGAGCAGCTTATTTCGAGTAAAACACTGGCATCAAATTACATTTCCCTACGAAACGTGGATTGTCAGTCATCACCACCATGATGTTATAAATACACACAACGCTTGTTTTTTGGAGATCAATGATCGTTGTAATGAGGGGTCGGATTTTGATAACTTAAAACATTTCCAAAAGTGATCAATAAAATACTCTTAAAATGCTGTAAAAATACCCTAAAAGAAAATGACGGGAAAAAAAATTAACCAAAACCACTTCAGATGAACAACTTAAGCTGTTGGATAAGTTACTGATGTAATAGAGGCTTCTTCCTTTTGTTTAAGTGAACTGAGCTTGCGAACTTTTGATTTGGATTGTTCTTTAAAAGAAAATCTCTGTCTTTATCGTGAAATCGGCAGATCTAACAATGGCATCAATTAACGTCACAGGAACCTTAGATTACATAGTACTCACAACGGCTGACATTACAATATATGAGCGAAGAAATCGAATAGGCTTCTCGGGAATTCTGTGGTGTACGTTTGTTGCACCTCGTAAATATTATGTAAATACCATTAAAATCGATTTAATCAGAGAAAAATGCAGTAAATATTACGTAAAAAGGTAAAAAGTTGAAATCGACAAAAAAAATGCAACAAAAATGATATATAAAACTGGGTCATTTTCTTTCGTCATAACATAAAATGAATTTCTATACTAAATGGCATTGTTCTAAAGTGAAAAGAAAAAAAATGACATATCATTAAAATCCGCCTCCTCGAAATGTATGCCTTGTCGTTCTCGTTTTGTTGAAACAATCCCATCCAGTTATGTTCAACTTCCGGAGACAGCAACACAGCTGATATTTCACTCCAAATGCACCTCCCACCACTCCGGCCCAGATGAAGTCGTTTAAATCACCGATGCCGGGCGCGTGGGCAGGCGACCCACAGAAACGCGCCCTGGCGCGTGTGCGTGTAAATCGTTGAATATAGCGCCGTCTCGGCATTCACCTGGAAGTGATCACGAAAACGTGTGATCATAACAGATGGCGTAGAAAATCGATTCCGGGAAGATCTCACGTTCACCGATGTTAAAACACGTAAAGTAAATTAGCAGCACCTTACCGAAATGCAACCCGTGACCTCCAAAAACATGCTACTCTGAAGAAAGACGAGAAATGTAACTAGAGAAAGGAAATTCTTAAACCTTGTTCATATTATACGAGAAAAATAATCTAATTAATGTACGTCTTGTTTCCTGTTGTTGAACGTGTCTCATCCAGGTATGTTGAATTTTCAGAGATCGCGTAACCGCTGGTATTTCATTCCAAACTAGGAATTCACTAGGAATGCGACATCGCTAATAAAACTTTGAAGTTTCTAAACATCTATTCTCAAAGTTAAGACATCGATTTTAATAAAACATTGACTCCAAACCATGGATATTATAAAACATCGATGTTTTAGAACTGGATTAGTAATCGGTGAAGTTTACGTAGGGAGAATTTTATTTAAAATTTTTTTCGTTCATTAATATATTAATTTGAGATTTAACTAGCAAAACAAAGTAAAAAAAATGCATCAAGACAATTACCAAAATTTGGATTATCGAATTATATTATTCAAAAATAGTTGAGGTTTCTTTATCGACGAAAACTCGATTTTTCTACCCTTGGTGTCTCACGTCTGAGGAATATTCAGTGTATGAATATTTGAATATTTTCATGGAATTTTTTTTATGACTACCTTCTTTTATTGTGGAAAAACTGACCACGTAAAAACATCGAGCTCAAAACATGAATGTTAAAAAACAGCAGACTTAAAAATTGAAGTTAAATACATCGATGATTTTATAAATGCATAGACGCTTTTATAAATACGTGATTTTTATGATTAAATTATGTTTTAAATTTATTTTTAACATCAACGATTTTATAAAAACCTCGATGTTAAATACATAGACAGTTTTATATAAACATGGATGCTATGGATGCCGCATCACCACCCGCCACGCCCTTCAGAAGAGGCCGTTTAAATCTCCGTTGCCGGGCACGTGGGCGAGCGAGCGCGCTCAGTGTGCGACAGAAATGCGCCCTGGCGCCGTGTGCGTGTACCGTTAAGGGAGCGGCCGCGCGCTGGCCAGGAGGCGCGGCGGGGAGCGCGGGGCGAGGGGCGGGGGGCGGCGCGGAAGAGCGCGGCCCGGCGCCCGTGACCCGCTAGGCCGCGCGGCCTCCTTGGCCGACCGAAAGATGGCCAAGGCGAGCGGGCAGGAGGCGGGGCAGGTGGAGACGGAGGTAAAGATGGCGGCGGGGTGGAAGTGGAGAACGAGAGGGAAGTAAAGGCACAGGTGGAAATGGAAGGATGAAAAGCAGAGACCCTAGGTAGCCATAGGGCAGGAGGCGGGAAAGATGATGGCTGATGGAAATGAAGTATGAGAGAGACGCACAGGTGATAAATGTAGGTAGATAAATAAGGGCGAAGAACAAAGTAAAGGTACATGTGGAAATGGAGGTGGGGATACAAGAGGACAGGAGGTGACGGAAATGGAAAAAAGTTGGCTGGTTGAAATGGAGGAGGTGCAAGTGGAAACGCAAAAGTAGAAGGACGTAAAGACATAGGTGAAAATGAAGGAGGATAACGAGGGGACACCCAGCTAAATACGGAGGAAGTGGATGTGATGGACGAGAAGAAAGACGCACGGGTGGTAAAGGAGGGGGAGAACTAGGTGGAGAATGTAGAGGTGATAGAGGACGGGTTCAGTTACAGTTAAGCAACGAATTGAAGGGACAGTGGAACATTATGGTAATGGACGAAAATGAAGGTGAAAATGTAGTCTGGAAGTAAAGCTGGAGAAGGAGAGGCTGAGGAAAGAAAAATATGAAATGGGTATGAATAGAAAGAAGATATTTAAATGAATATACTAATGCTGCTGTAAGTGGTTTTAGAAGAACAAGGAGTAGGAATTGACGCGTAGGTGAATGAAGGTACGAAGTGAAGAAACATGATTGACTGATAGAGGAAGAACTAGGGGAGTAGGAAGTAATAGTAGAGGTGAAAAAAGATGACCTTGAATGTAAAAGATAAAGATTTTTTGAGCGACACAAACTACACACAAAGACATTAGATCGAAGCATACACAATAATTCCAAGTTATCATATTGCTAACATGCAATGAGATTTCTATTTCAATTCCTAGAAAAAAAGCTCATTTCCATGAAAAAATCTCCAGTGAAGTGAATAGGTTTCGAGATGAAGTGATTAAATATTAACGAATTCAAACGTCCATGAATATTTTAAATATTACGGACCTGTATGCGCTTGGTCATTAGTATTCTAAACTGAATTAGAGATTTACGTTTTCGTAATAACAATAAGCCGAGACATGACAGTCGCCGACGTTCACTTCACAATTGCTATTTACATTTCAAAGCGGTCTTGAACTTGGCATTGTCTCAGAGATAGGTATCAGCCTTGAGAAAATGAAACACACACTATCACATTAAGCGATCGCAAGAGTCAGAGAACGGATACACGATGGCACGAACGACGTTGTCATTGCTTGAAGTTATGTCAATGCAATATTACAAGAGGACGCCTTGTACACTTTATGCTAATAGAAGAAGTGAAATTGAAATAAGCGTTTACGACAATCCACAAAAACAGGGCGTTGTAATGCAAGTGAAAAAGTTACGAGACATTTTTTATCAATTTATTTAATAAATTTTTAATGGTAATATTTTAATTAATTTTTAATGGTAAAAAATAATTCATAAGTCTTTCTGTGGAGAAACGTGAAAATGGTTGTCCCATGTCGCGGCGTGCGGTATGGCCTAAGCCAAAATGACGCCTCTGAGCATAAGTATTCCAAAATTTCTTATTGTCATAATAATACCTCCTTTTACTACTATATGGCTTTTCGCTGTGAGCCTATTTTCTATTGCAAGGACACCGATTCTACTCAAGGAGTTTAAATTCTAGACTAAATTGCAGAACATAAAATCTTCATCGCCGAACGGCGGAGGCTGTACGAACACCAAAGAACAGCAACTCGTTTTGAATATTTGATTTTGCTTATTCGGAAAGGTCACGCCTCCATTAACTCTTCTGCGCGAGTAGGTTGTTGTAAAGATGCATCTGCCGAGAAGCAACCTATTTGAAATAAACAATTTGTTTTAAATAACAGTGTATATGGGACATTTTCATATGCTTCAAGGCTAAAAGCTGAAATGATTCTGAATGAAGGACAGGCTTCACTCAGTTTTGCTTGGATAGCAGATGTTTTCATTATCGAAACAACCGATTCAATTGGTAACATATTGTTTTTGGGCTAGTGGCTGCTAATAAAACAAATTATACTAAGTATACTCATCTGCTGAATTTTAGGGGTCGGAAAGAACTAAGGTTCACGAGGGCAGAATTTTCGAAAGCAGCTAAGAGGGTGGAACGAAGCTGATGAGAATTCGACATGGCAGCTTCTGGCTTAAGTGGCTCAGGGCATCAATTGATTTCATTGCAGAGCCTCTGACCGGGAGGTCCTAGGGTTCGAGTCTCGATGGTGGCATGATTTTCGACATAGCTAAGTCGAATTCGGCCACTGACTGGGGGAGATCTCTAGCGGCCGGTTGGCCTGATTGGTAGCTATTTCCGTGATTCCTCCCAACAACACCTGCGGAATACCGGACCAGTACCCTGATAAACGTACGCCATCTCACCTACCCTCCCTTGTCCTATTCTCATCCTTTACACACACTTATACTACATGCACAACACACCGATGTTTTAAATTTGGTTTAGTAACTTCTCACATAAGATTCATACGCAACATTAAATTTGACATTTGCAGGTCATATTAATTTGAAATTAACATTTAACAGAAAACAAAGTTGAAAATGCTTCTCCATGTGCAAAATACTAAGAAAGACGAACGAAATACCAAGGCATTTGGATCATCTCGGGCGAAGATTAGTAGCCTTCTCGATGAAGGTAATTCAAAACGTATTCGTTTGGTTCGAACACAAACACAGTGTTAGCACAGTGGTATTATTTCATATTTTAACTCTTATAAAATAGTTATTAGGGGCATTTTTCATCCATGAACAAAACATCGAAAACTTAAAAACATTGAACCCAAAATATCGATGTTCAAAAAGCATCGGTTTCAAAACATCAGTGTTTAAACTATGAATATTTTTGTAGAAACATCCATGTTTTGAAAATATCGAAGTCGATGTCGCATCCCTACTCCCCAGGTGCCAAGGGTGTGCCCGTGTATTCCCGCGCCCACGCGCATGCATTTCGTTGCGGCGTTGACGATATTGTAACGGTTAGAGTATCGGACTGTTAAGCGCAAGTTCGCGGATTCGAACTCGATCGACGCCGTGGATTTTTAAGGGCGAAAAAATCAATCGTACGCCTTCCTTCGGAGGGGAAGTAAATCCGGCTGTCCCATGTTAGTATATTTACTACATGTAAAAGATCCTCAAACCTAAATGACGCATTTGAGCTAAATTCAAATGGCCTGTTTTGTCGCCCGAGTGATACCTCCATTCTCCGCTAGGTGGTGAAAGGAGAGTAATGAAATTAGCGTGGTCAGACCCAAGAGCGGACCTGATGGCCCGAGTTGCGTCACGTAAAATAAAGCTTCAATTCAATGAGCCGCTCGCCTTGACGGCGGGCGAGTAACGGACATGTGTTATTCTGCGGCGATGGCGTTTATGTCCGGCGCGGCGCGCGCAGGCCGAGAATAGAAGAAGGGGCCGCGCCCTCCGAAGGGCCCCGCGCAATCGACTGGAGCAGACGGCGAGGAGACGTGCGGCGGGCGGAAAATTCCGGTTCTGGAAGTTCTGGAACAGAGGCAGGGTTGCGATAATGGGCGGGGTTGTGAAGATTGACTTGGAGCCTTAGGGGGCAGCACATGAGGGAGTGAAAGACGGAGGGAGGAATTGGTATTTCATTTGGGCCCCTTAATAGTGAAGAGGCAACGTACTGAATGGAGATAATCTATAACCTAATAGCTATAAGAGAGATAAGCTATAACCTATGTATAGATAAGGTCTAACCTTAATTCATTATAACAGCAAATTTTCGAATTATTCTTTCTCTTATACCTAGCATAGTGGTTGTTTTGTGTTTCTCTGGTGCAAAAACTTTGGACCTTTCTTGCTGCTATACTAAGCGTATTACGTAACTTCTCATATACGAAGAGTCCAGAAAATTTACGAGTTGTGAGTCTTTTGTTTTTCACATCACGGAAATGTGATACATATTTTTGATACCTGCTTATTGTTGGGTAACATGTTTAGAACGTAGGAAGTGTTTTTTTTAATCAATATACAACATAGATTTTGAGTGAAGAAAATGTATTTGAAATCCGTGTGTCCGTTCATGCGGTGAGAGGCATTGTTCGCAACGCGTGCCGTGGGCGGTGGTGCGTGCGCGTGGCCCACTGAGCCGTGGCGGCGGCGCGTGGGCGCCCCACATGACCACTTGAGCCAGCGGCGTCGGCGCGTGGCGGCCCACTGGAGCGCACGCCCGGCACGCGCCGCGCCGCGCCTTCCCTTCGAACGAGCACGGCGCGCAGGCCACCAGGCGCGGAGAGGCGCCCACCCCGCTCCTTTAGGCTCCGCTGCGCCGCGCCCCGAAACGCACCGCACAGCCCAGCGCCGCCCCGCCCCGCCCCGCCCCGCCGCCGCCCCGCCCCGCCCCGCCGCCTCCCCGCCCCGCCCCGCCCCTCCCCGCCCCGCCTCGCCCCGCCCCGCCTCTCCCCACCCCTCCCTGCCCCGCCCCACCTCGGACTGACCCGCCCCGAAACGCACCGCACCGAGCAGCCCCACACCGCCCCGCCCCGCCCCGCCCCACACCGCACCGCTCCGCCCCGCCCCGCCCCTAAACGCATCGCACAGCCCAGACCCTCCCCGCCCTAACCTGGCTCGGCCCACCCCGCACCGCTCCGTCACATTCCGTCTCGTGCCATCCAGTCCCTTTCCGTTTCGTTCCGCAGCTCTCACCCCGCAACCCCTCCCCCGAACCATCACTGTCTCGCCCCTTTCCCTCACTGCTCCTCTTCGTCCCAGCCCTCTCCGCACCGCCCCGCCCCGCTGCGGCCCGCTCCGCCCGCCTCTAGCCTTCTCCGCTCCGCCCCGCCTCGCCCGTCCCATTCCTCCCCGCCCCGTCTCGTTCCGCTCTCCCTATCCGTCTCCACCCCGCATTGCCACACCCGGTCCTGCACCACTCGCCACACCCTCTCCGCTCCGCCGCGTCCCATCCATCCCCTCCCCTCCCGTCGCGTATCGTCATGTCTCGCCCCGTCCAGCTCCGTCTCAATCCACTCACTGCTCAAAGCCCGTCCTCACAGATCCTTCCACCCTTCCTATCCTTCCTGCCCCACTGCCCGCCCCGCCCCTCCTGTCCCTCCGCCCTCGGCATGCCATTCCCTCCTCTCCGCCTCGCTCCGTTCCACCTGCCTGTTTGCTTGTCCGTATTCCTCGGCTACCCTCCCTCATTCACACACGCACTCGCGCCCGCCCGCCCTCTCTTCCTCCCTCGTTCGCGCGACTGCCCTCTCTGGCCCGGTGCATTCATCTTGCGCACATCCGGCCGACTGGGTTTTTGCTCGTCGGCCCTTGAGGAACGAACGGTTCATCTACTAGTGTTTTGGGCGTTGGTTCCTTTTTTTATTGGTCCGTTTTTTTTCCTTCACTCCGTTCCTTTCCTTCCCCGTTGTCATCAATTCGTTCCTCATGCCCTCTTTCACTTCCTTCCTCCTCTTCCGCTCCGCTACGTCAGTTGCTTCCCCCCCCTCTCTCTCACTCACTCGTCCCTTCCGCCTCCTTCCTTCACCTCTCTCTCTCTCTCTCTCTCTCTCTCTCTCTCACTCTCTCTCTCCAGAACTTCGTTCCCACATACTCATTCCCTCCATCTTTTTTCCATTCTTGCACTTCTCCGTCCATTTATTGTCACGTAGATGTTACTTGCTCACAATGAGAGACGTATTGTTCTACCTAAATGGACAAACACGAGCGTCTGTGTGTACAACCCAGAGAGGGAGAAGACGTACGCGAAGGACACCTGTCCTGATTTGCTTCGGGACTTCGTGTTCGTGATTGTCCGTGTGCTGAAGATCTGCGCGCGTAACCCAGAAGCGGCTGCTCCTCAAGGGCTCTAGAGCGGCGCCCTCCCTAGAAAAAACAACCTCGAGAAACGTTGCAGAAAGTATTAAACTTGCAATAGATCGACTTGTATAATTTGTGCATACCACCAGCACATTAGTTTAGGGCAGTTTTAGGTTTATGTGGCCTCTTAAACAAAAGACGCTGAAGCACAGGCGAGTTAAACTGTCACGAATATCAAGAGTGTAAGGACTTCTTAAAACTGAATGATGCATTCGAGATTCAGTTAAAATTACGTTCAAAATAAAATTCGTAAAAATGTCGCATATCTCGCACGAGTGTAGGCCCCCGGATATTCGTGAGCGCTTTCTCTTTATTCACGGTTAAACACGAGCGCGAAAACACGAACGGGTGCCCCTTTACTGACATCCAAGAAATAAGTGGTTAAAATGGGTGAAGTGTGGGCACGTTTCGGACCCGGCTAAATTCGAGATACGCAAACACGAAGGAGCAAATCTATCATCTCTTCAGCGTGAATGAAGTTCTTAAAACTGCGCTTGTCTCTTATCCCACGTCTGTGTGAACCCCTCAGAGACGGACAACTGTGAGTTTCTTCGGGACACGGTTAAATACGAATCGCGTAGACTCCAATTTACAAAACGGTTTGTCAGGGCATGAATGTGAATATATGTTTCTCAGGGAGGTGAATGTGTGCTCTGATAGGCAGTTTGGGGAGGTTTATCCCTTCAACGCCAGTAAAATGCCAGAGCAGCACCCTAAAAATCGAGCCACGGACCGCACGCAATATTTCCTTCCCATTTCTTGTCCTATCCTCGCCCCTTATACACACTTACACATTTAAATGCACTACACTACCACTCATGTCGATAGACAAGTCGGGTGCTTAGAGCTCCTTCTGACTGCGGTGATCCTCCAATAATAGGAGACACCTTGTTAGAGAAAACCCCGCGAGCTGCCCTTTTGGTCGGCGCCGAATCTCGCCATATAGCGGGGAAAGATCTCCTCCGCCTCCCGCGATAAAAAAAACAAGCAGTAAACGTACGGGACTAATGACTTAAGCAGTTGACGAGCCCTGAATCACAAATCAATCAAACCCGCAATTCGTAAAACTCTCGCAAACGCATCCGGAGTGAAGTCGGCCCGTTCACATGTACTGCACTTGCAAGGGCTTGGTGTCGTCGCGGTGTCGGCATGCGTTCGGTGCCGCTTCCTCCCCGTGTCGTGGCGCAACCCCCCCCCCCCCCCCCCCCCGCGCATGAACACGGGCACGTGCGGGCAGGGCGTCGACCAGGTCGCTTGCCAGCCCAGTGGCGAAATCCTCGCCCGGCCCCTATCGCTGCACCAGTGATGAGGGCGCTGGGGTACCGGCTGTATTGCCGCTCTGGAAATCGTTTCCCTCTCAAAAGGATCATGTACAACATCTAGTAATGAATGAACGAAACTTTGAAAATATGTTCTTAAGTCAGTTTTAAGCATATTTTAACAAACTCCTTCGATGTTTCAAATGGTTGCGCCGCAATAAGCACTTAAATGTTGCTTTAAAAAATTATTTTTACGCCAGAGTTGCATTCCAGAAACACATGAACATGTAAGTTGTTTATTATTTACAAAAGAAATTAATATATTTGTCCACGAAGAAATATTAACACAGAAATAAAAAAGCACCCAATTTGCACAATTCAGTTGCATTTTTATTTCTGTGTCTGATATAGAGTTTACTCTTTTTTGGCGAAAGTATATGAAAATTGAGTCAAAAGTGTTGTGCTTATCAATGCATCTGGCAATATTGTGAGGAGGTGTTAACAGGTCGAATACATGAACATTCAAGAATGAGGTCTTCTCGCGATCAATGTAATCAAGGTTGTTTAAGATTGGGGGCGTTGTTTTCCCCTTGACCTCGTCAATAATTAACGTAAGAAATTAAAATATAGATTTTCAGGTTATGAGCTATTAAGAATTAATTAGCATAATGTCTAACCTAACACGGTTCTGTTATTCGTTCAGTTTTCATTGTAAACTAGTGGTGCTAAAACAGCACGTACTTTCTCTCACGCATTTTCACTCAAAATTATGCAAAAAGTACTCAAATTTTCGAAAAATTGTGAATGGCGTTCTTTCAAAATCTAATCTGTCTTTAAGGAACAGATTTCATTACAAAAACAATATCTATCTTTAATATTTTAGTTGTAAGAAAACTCCGAAAGAGTTTGTACTTTTACAATTTTCCCAAAATCGGGGGTTTTGAACAAATATGAGACCTGCACCATTCTCTTAAACGTCCTTCCCTTTATCTAGCAAAGAAAGAACAAAAACGATGGAAATTGTGTTTTGAATATTTTGAAAATGCTCCAAGGGCTTCATGTAAACTACCTTCTTTATATTGGTTTAAAATTTAAGGGGCTCCGTCATCGAACAGATTGATCAAGGAATATCAATTTTCATACAGTTTCAGGAGTATGGTATATCTATAAGTAAATCAGTCAGTCTAGGAAACTAACTTGAGTATCAATTTTAGAGAAAATCGGCTGAACGGTTTAGCCGCTAGCGTTGTTCACAGAGGGACGGACAGGTGGACGGACTGACGGACAGGTGGTCGCACTGACGGACGGACGGTTGGACGTTTTCCCGTAATTCAAATTTTCAGTCTCACGAACCCACAAAACATGGATTTTGGCTACACCGCACATTATTTTTTCTTTTATTATTTGGATTTTATATTTATCGGTTTTAAAAAAATTTGTATTTTTCAAGGTTATTACGTAGACTCAAATTGGAGAATTCTTCTAAAGATGTTCGTACTGTTCTTAAAATGCCAACTGTCTCTCATTGTAAACGAGTAAGTACAATACTACGATTTTGAATATGAAACTACCTGACGCCAAAAACGTCTTATTGAAAAAAAACCTCTTGAGTTATTTTAAGCTCTACTTTCTCGGGAACGTTTGGTTTTCTTAAGAATAATGGTATTTGAAAAGAAACTGCTTAGTTCCAATATTTTTAACACATGTACCTAGTTTGCTGTTTATCTATCCTTTTCGTAAAGAGATTGCATATGCAAACGAAACAAAAATGACCCGCCCGAGTTCCAGGTACATAAAGAGCACGTAATTGGATACTCAACCCACTCTAACAACATAGACAATTCTCCGAATTGTATTTGAGATGATTGTTCTCAGAACATTTGGCATTTCTTAGTGGCATTTGAATTGTATCCCTCACTACGCTTTGCAATTGTCTCATGCAAGTACGATGACTTCACAGAACTCGCAGAATTGTTCAGTGGTACAGTGTACTCTTCACATCTCAGGTTCTGACAAGATAATTCTAGAGGAATAATGAATAGGCATTTTCGTATGAGCTTTCATGTGTACGAAGAATGTTACAGGTCGAAGGCGTCCGCATGTACTCACATGGATGTGCATTAGAGAGTGAAGGTCATCAAAGAAATACAAAGAGGCAGAGAATTTTAAGTGTATTCGTGTATGCTGAAAGACTTAGATTATAAAATATTATGTCTTAATTCCATACAAAGTGCTTGCTAGATATCAAGAAGATGCATTTTTCACAATATCAATGTTAATTTGGGAAGTTGTACCCTTACAGAAAAATAATTAAGAGATATTACGATAGTGCGATTGATCATGACAGATTCTACAAGTTGTACGAGAGATAGATCGTGTTCTCGAGTTGAAGTATCAGGACTCGGAGGATACGTCACTCGTTCTGTGTGAATCCTTGAAAATAATTATGTTTAAGATACTTCAAAAACGTCATGTACCTGCTAGAAAGCCTTCCTAGCCTCCCTAGAACTATCAGATAGTACTAGCGACCTCTAAATAGCATATAGCACACAATTTGAAAGTAGAGAACTCAAGTACATATGTCTTATTCTTACCTTATTCTCTATAAAAGGATCTCCTCAAAATATTCCTACTCTAATTAATCAACTATCTTGTAGGCGAAGGACTTAGAACAAATATCTAAATATCTTTAGAGCATCCTTGAGGTTTTTTGATTTAGTGGTACTTTAGAAGATGAAAGTAGAAGTGCTGAGAATCATTGTAAATGCTCGTTCAAGTTATTGAAATGATTTCGATTGCCATTGAATTCAAACGCTGATTGCAGATGATGTGGGGACAAGAGCATCCGTCAACAACAGCAACAACAAAAACAACCACACAAATGGGAGAGAAAAAAACAAACTGCGTACTTTACATTGGCCTTCGCCTCACTTAACAGTTTATAACCTGCGAGATCGCATCGCATATGCGGAGTGTGTGGGAAGCAAATTTCAGTCTCAGTAATGACCCACTCCACAGAACGTGTTCTTCATGTCCTCTGCAGGTGGAGCCACATAACGAATCAGGGCCCTCTCTGACCCAGAACTGCATCGCAGGAAGTGGACGCCGTGATAGAGCAAATTTTCACAACCGCCAGCATTTTCACATTTCATGCACGTGTGGCAGTGTTGCCAGATCGCAGTAATATTCGCCGAAATGAAATATTGAACCACTGGGTAAAAGGAGGAATTTCACTTGCTAAAATACTTCATTGACAAAACATTGCAGATAATTACTTTAATTGCATCTTGCAAAAATTGCAAGTTATGGTTTCTCTCCATGCAAAAGTCGCCTTTGAAATAGTAGTGCTCAGATGTATTCTTACATTCAGCAAAATAGTTCTTTTACAATATTAACAAATTCATTCCAAAAATGTAGGTACTGTAATTGATTTAGCAATACAGAAAAGAAAGAGGAGGATAAACATTTAAGTACACGAACAATTATTTACCAAAAATTAATCTTCGAAGTTAAAGAAAAGCTTTCCTAATCTGTAAACAATATTATTGTCGCATTAAGGAATTGTAATGCAAGAATGATGTCACCTAAAATAATGAGATGTAAAAACACCTTGTAGAACTAAAAAAGTAACGTTTCGTGAATTCGCAGTTCACATTGCGAGATTCGCAAATTTCACTTTCCCAACCGCCTCGTCCCGTAATCGCAAGTGATCGCCTAGGTGAGCGATTCAAGGTTCGCGCCGCTTTCTACAACCTCGCCCACGCCGTGCACTTGCAACTGTTTCGTTTGCGTAACCGCTTTCGCCTGACCTCGCCTGTGCTGACGGACGGCAACACGGAGTCCCTCGAGTTGACTCTTCTTCGAACGAAGCTACACCACGAAGATGGGTGATTGTTGGCGTGCTCGTGTGCCGTTAAAAGGGGCCCGGCGTCAACTCCCGGTAGACACAAGAGTAATTTGTCACTTAAGTAGTGCACTACCATGCCGAAACCGCCAAAGGTGGCTCAGGGCATCTGATGTCACTGCTCTGCCTTTGACCTGGACGTCCCAGGGTTCGAGTCCCGACGGTGACAGGATTTTCGACGCTAGCTTATCAGCTAGGTCGAATTCAGCCGCTGTCTGGAGGAGAATTCTAGCTGCTCTTATCGGTAGTTTTCCGTGGATTCTCCGATCATCACCTGGCGAATGCTGAAGTAGAATCCTAACAAACGAGCACAGACTGCACGCGATCTTTCCTTCCTCTTCCTTGTCCTATCCTCACACATTAACACTAACATGCATTACTACACCACCATACATGTCGGGAGCTTATTTCTGCCCAGGCTGGGGCGCTACCCCTCCGGGAAGATACCTTGAGGTGGCCCCGCGCTTGGGAAGAACACCGCCACCTCCAGGCACAAAAAACAGTCCCTCTACTAACGGGACTAATGTTCATTGCAGTTGTCGTGCAGTCAAACAATGATTCACCGTCAACTGCCGTGTAACGGAGGGCAGCATCAGCCGAGAGGCGAGTGCGATGGAAGCGGTGTAGCCGGTGAGGCCAAGCTGTTTCCTTAAATAGCGCCGGCGGCGGTGCATCTGCACCAGAAGGACGAGGCAAAGCGCGGCGACAGGAGCGGAGCGGGTCAGAGCGGGGCAGACAGAGCGGAGTGTGGCAAGGCGAGGCAGATCCAGGCGGGTGGGGTGAGTCTAGTCGAGGCGAGACAAGGAAGAACAGAGGTGTCCCGAGATTCCCCCGCTGGATAGTGAGATCTGACGCCGATCTACCTGTCGGTTGGAAAGGTATGCCCCAACCAAGTATCTCCCACCAGATAAGCTCTTATCTCCCGACATGTGTGATAGTGTAGTGCATGTAAGTGTAAGCGTGTGGATACGAAGGACATAGAATGAGCGCGCGCGGCCCGTGACCCGCTTGTTAGGGTACTGCTCCGGCATTCGCCGGCTGTTGATCGGAGAAACCACGGAAACTACCGATCAGAGCAGCCGGCCGCTCGAACTCCAGACAGCGGCTGAATTCGACCTAACAGACAAGCTAGTGTCGAAACTCCTGCCTCTGTGGGAAGTGGAACTCTAAAACCTCACGGTCAGAGGCTGTGAAAACAGTTGATGCCCTGAGTCATTTTGCCGGTGAGGCATGATAAATAATGAGGAAACGAAATAAAGACAAAGGGTAGAAAAAGGGAAGAGATGGAGACAAGTTGTGGAGATAGAGAAGAAAGAGACTGATGAGGTCTGATGGAGGAGATGGAAACTGATCGAAACAAGTTGTGGAGATAGAGAAGAAAGAGACTGATGGGGTCTGATGGACGAGATAGAAAGTGATCGAGACTGTTGGGGACTGATGGATTTGACTGATTAGAGACTGACAGGGATGGAAACGGTGTTGAACGAGGAGACGGAGACGCCGACAGGGACAGAACGTGAATTCGCCGGCGCGGTGGGTGTGGCGGAACCCGAGGCGAAGGCGGAGACAATATGCAAAAAAAGGCGGCGGCTGCGGCGGTGGTGGCGCCGAACGCCAAGAGGCGTCGAAAGAGGAGCAGGTGGCGGTGGCGGTGACGCCGCCAAGCGGCGCCAGACGGACAACCCGGCAGATGCCGCCCGCGGCCACTTTCGGGGGCGGGGCGGGGTGGGGCACGACGCGGCGGAGCGGGGCTAGGAGAGGCGGGGCAGGGCAAGGCAGGGCAAAGCGGGGCAGGCGGGGAAAAGGCAGGGCAAAGCGGGAACGGGGACGTCGGGGCAGGGCGTGGCAGGGTGGTGCAAGGTGGGTGTAGGCGGGGAAAGGCGGGTCAAGGTGGAGCAAGGCGGGGCGGGGCGGGCGGAGCGGAAGGGAACTGAGCGGGGCGAGGCGTGGCGGCGCGCGGGCTGGAGAGCGCCGGGAGGGACGGAGCGGGGTGGCGGGGGTGGGGCGATGGGGCGTGGCGGGGTGGAGCGGGTGGGCTCGTGGGGAGGGGGGAGCGGAGGGGGGCGGGGCGGTGTCCCGCTTGGCAGCGCCACCGGGGCGGATGACCGCGCGGGCCGGCCTCGGGCGCACGCCAGCCAACACACACACACACACACACACACACACACACACACGTACACATACAGAGGCGCATGCGCACGCACATGCGAGCGGGAGAGTGGCCGCCGCTCCGGTCACGCAGGGCGGCTGAAGGAGGCCGCCTCGCCACGCGCCGCCCTCCGCAAAAGGAGCGCTTCCAGTCTCTGAACGCAGCGGCAAGTCTAAAAGGAGCACTTGGAATCTCTGAGCGCACCAGCAAGTCTAAAAGGAGTACCGCAAGTCTCTGAACACACCAGTACGTCTAAAAGGAGTACTGCAAATCTCTGAACGCACCGGCAAGTCTAAAAGGAGTACCGCAAGTCTCTGAACCCACCGGCAAATCTAAAAGGAGTACCGCAAATCTCTGAACGCACCGATAAGTCTAAAAGGAGCACTTGGAGTCTCTGAGCGCACCAGCAAGTCTAAAAGGAGTACCGCAAGTCTCTGAACGTATTCAGTCTCTGAACACACCAGTAAGTATAAAGGTAGAATCTCCAGTAACTGAACGCACTGACCTTATCTCAAGATTTTGACTGGAAGATGTTCCCCCCTCACACACAAACAAACAATTAGGTTCCGATCGGGCGACTATTCTATCGCCACGTCGTTCAACATACTTTAGCCAACTCTTGGATGTCGGTATTAGTAGCTGTTCTCAGAGTTAAAGAGCGTCAATCACATCAGTTACTGCTTTACGGTCTTGGCATTATAACGCTACTGCTCATTCACCCGCTCGCTGGTTCACTAACTCTTTGACTAGTGGGAATAAATCAGAGTGTTTGGAAGGGTTTCTCTGTGCCTCTGGAAAGAAGACTCGCCTTTTTTGGTAGATTAGTGATTCCGGACGCGTCGGCTGTTGATTGTTAGTCCCGTAAGTGTAGGACCTTGAGAAGTGGCGGCATTCTTCCCCAATAAATTGGTAATAACACGCTCGGACTTATACATCGGCTTGATGGGTTTTCCCACAGGTAACAGGGAACAGGTATTTTTGAACAGCAGGGCACCGCCCCAGCCGGGATAAGCTCTACGCTCCCGACTGGTCTCTCGGCATGTGTGGTAGTGTAGTGCATGTGAGTGTAAATGTGTAAGTGAGGGGTGGGGGATAGGACAAAGAAGAGGAAGTAAAGATTGCGCGCGGTCAGTGGCTCCTTTGTTTAGGGTACTTCTCCGGCATTCGTGAGGTGTTGGTCGGAGAAAACGCGTAATTGTACCGATTATTGAAGCTGTCCGCTAGAATGCGAACCTCCTATCGAGTTATTATCGAAAATCCTGTCAAAGAGTTTGAAAGAAGTCTCTGAGCCTCTCGAAAGGAGTCATGTGGTTTTCATTATGCAGCACTTCTAGTCAATAGGTGTATAACCACTCAGGTAATACGTCCTTTACTTTAGTAGTGACCAACTTAGGGTGCCTGGACGATAGACAACAATAGTCGTACACGATTTTTTGACACTAACTAGTTCTCAATTGTTCATTTATAAGTTTCCTCCGGTAAAATCTACCACGAAACCACGTTGAACAACACAAAATGGACCCCACACTATCCCCCTTTCCCAATCCCAATCTCACACCAACATCACAATTAGAAACGGTCTGATGTTCATGTCAGTTGTTCAATTATTCATGTCCCTGCCAATTGTTCATTTATTAGTTTCCTCCGGTCAAATGTAGCTTGAACCACGAAACCACGTTGAACAATACATAATAGACCCCACACTATTCCCCTTTCCCAATCCCAATCTCACACCAACATCACAATTAGAAACGGTCTGATCCCTTTATTCCAAATGACCCATTACCACTAATCAAGGTAATATTCCGACCGCAGCAAGAACGTGAATGCAAGGCTGAAAA
>JAZDUA010000164.1:2202500-2222500 GCA_038098605.1 Gryllus longicercus
AATAAACTAGTACACTAAGTTCACAGAGGTGTGCACGATGGTAACGTAAGTTGCAGCGCAACGTAAGTTGTTGCGGAGTTGTTGTAAGGATCTGAATATGCACCAGCTCCTTTCAGTATACCGTAATGTACAACATTGTTTTTGTTTCGTCTTAAATCTGTTTCATGGAAGACTGGAGCAGTACTTTTCTCTCCCGGAATAGCTTGCTTTTGTGTCGACAATGTTTTATAAATGGGACAAATCCGTCATCTTTGTGTAGGGTTTTATACGCACAGAGAATACTACGAGAATACAATCTTGTAATTTATTATTTTTAATGAAAGCAGGTCCCTCTCCTTTAATCTTCTGATTCTATCTTTCGTTGTCTCGCGCACCGACATTTCCTACCATGCATATGTTATTAAACTTCAGTAGATCTTTTGCATATATTTCTACAACTTTTCTCTTCTTCCCGTTCTCTCATTTTTTCGTGGACAGGTTATGTGTCACTACTCCACCTGGACTGTTTTGTAAACATTAATTAGAATGAGACGTTTTGGGTCAGATGCGTTCAGCTACCTCTGCGGTTAACTACCTCCCGTGCGTGAGTCACAGATTGAGGCGGTTAGTCACCTCGCCTCTGGCAGCCATTGAGATGTTCCAAGACGTGGCTCATCCTTCGCAGATTGAGTGAGGTAGTCTTGATTCTGGTTTGGTGACTGGGTCCGAAGCTTGAATGTTTATGCTTTAATTATGATTTATTTGACGAATCTAATTTTCTTAGCACGTTTTAGAGTAAGCCGTCCGTTGCAATACTTCTCTACTCCATTTTCGTAAGTGAATAAATATCGGCTCTTTGCGCGCGAACTACTTAGCTGACAAGACCCGTAAGCGTAGTGCATGTTAGTCTTCGGGAGATGGCGGGGTTTGTTACGAATCTACTGAATGTTCAATGTTCCCGCAACAGTGTGTGCACACGTGAAAGGCGATCGTTTGAACGCCAATACATTCAGCTGCAGCTCTATTGCCACTCCCCAAACGTCGCTGTCCGTTGGCCTCTATCTTGAGATTATTTAAATAAAAACGCTTTAATTTCAAACACAAGTAAATATATTATTCGTGAATTCTTGTAACCAGAATCAATCGGTATATGTTACCTTCTCTGCTTCCGCGGATATCTTGTTCCTTACTATGAAATCATCGATAATTTTGCTGAAATACCCTCCCCATGGTTTCGATAAACTTTATATATCCTGAAGTCGCCGCTATTTGTGTTTTAAAACCAGAAGGATACGTTAAAATATGCGGCCTACATTGAGGCTTCATTTCTCTTACGAACCCTATCCAATCTCTAACAAACTCACGTCCATGGTAGCCGACGCTATGTCTCTCAATGGTTTCGTGTCCACGAATTAATACAACTCGAACAAATTTATATTTTCATTTCGAAACATTGTTTTTCCCCCTCCACATCCGGCTGATCTGGATTCGGCCCATGGTCTTGGTGGTTTCCATCTCCAGGTATCTCCGCCTGCAGTTGACCGCCCCTGTCTTCCTTGTTCTGGCAAGACCTTTTTTTTTTAAATTTATTTTTATTTTGGTAGACATTACATTGTTCAGTTTACATGTTAACTGTGCAAATGATTGATGATCTTAACCTATCTTATACTAACTTACATTAACTTAAAATTATACATTACAATTTATATAAAACAATATACTGGGAGAGGAAGCAGGTAGCACCTCAGATTAGTATTATTCCAAGTTTGCGAATATTTTATAAAATGAATGGAGGGGAAATCTGTTGTTAATTCTCGTTCGATAATTGGGGGCTTTGCCTAGTTTATAGAAGGAAGTTGCTTGAATTAGGGGAAGATTAGTGAAAAAGTTATGTGCAAGATAGGCTATTTGGTTTTTTATTGTGTTTATGTTTAAATCATTGTGTAGTTGATTGTTGGTGATAAACCATGGTGCTTTTGTAATTAATCTTAAAAATTTATTTTGGATAACTTGTATTTTGTATAGGTTGGAATTAGCTGCATTGGTCCAGATGAGACAAGCATTGAGTAATGTCGGCCGGATTATTGTTTTGTAGAGTAATAGAGCATTGGATTTGGAGAGTTGGCTATGTTGATTCAGTAAGGGTCGGAGTTGAATTAGTTTAATTTTGGCTTGATGAGTTTTTGCCTCTATATGTTGCTTCCAGTTGAGACGGGTATCGAAGTTTAAGCCCAAATATTTAATTGTTTTATTAGTTGGTGTCCAATTGATGATGTCGTTATTTATGAAGAATGGAAGAGGGTGAGTAAAAGGTCTTAATGTGAATATTTTTGCAACAGATTTTGTTGGGTTTAACTTTATTTTCCAGACATTAGCCCAGTTTGCTATTAAATTTATGTGATTCTGAAGCTGTGTTTGAAGAGTTGTTAAGGAATTTCCTGAGATATACAGTGCAGTGTCATCGGAAAATTGAGCGGTGTTTATATGTGCTGTAGTAGGAATATCTGCTGTGTATAAATTGAACAACGTGGGGGAAAGTGGTGAACCTTGGGGAACCCCAGCAGCAATTTTCCTTGGGTTGGAACAGTGGCCTTCGACTGAAACTGAAAATGTTCTATTTGTTATGTAGCTAAGGATAATAGATACTAGATATTTAGGTGTACCTATTGATATTAATTTAAAATAGAGAGCTGGATGCCAAATTCTGTCGAATGCTTGCGAAATATCTATGAATGCAGCGATGGTATGTTGTCCCTGGCAAGACCTAAGGTCCCGACCTGTCTCGCGGTATTTGTGTAGTATAGTGAATGTGACTGTGTGTGTGTGTGTAAGTGGAGAGGGGACAAGGAAGAGGAAGGAAAGACAGCGCGCGGTCCGCGGCCCTTATTTTAAGATACTCCTCCAGTACTCGCCTGGTATTGATCGAAATCCTCCGATCAGAGCATCTGACCGCTAGAAATTTCTTCTACGCATTTCATAAATTCGACCCACTCACAAAATCGAAAATCGTCTGTTGGGAGTCGAATCGTAGTGCTTTCCGGTCAACGGAGATAACAGTGTTGCAGCTAAGTTATAGAATCCTCGAATGCGATCTAAAAAGGCGTGTTTAATGGATGAGTTATTGTAATAATATATTTCATTAGTCCTTTAGAGGACACTCTTTAGATATGTTAAACTGAAAATAACTTTAATCTTTAAATAAAACCCTTTAACTTTTGTCGGATTATTTACAATTACATTTAGTTTTTTAATTATAATTTGCCTTTTTTATAACTCTGATGTGAAAATAGTTCCATTAGAAACAGAAAATTAACCCAAATCAAGATGCAGTACAAAAGAAAATTAGAAATTTTGTAATTCTTGACCCTCAATTCTCATATTTAAACATTTTGAAAAAAATATTTCTCGTGTTCATTTTCATGTGGAATATTATTATCGTTTTCCATTCACAACAAAAAAATAATCATCAAAACAAAAGGAAATGTGGGCACTCAGATATAAGCCAAAATCATGATCTGTTTCATATGACCTAACTAGAAATGTTTGATACATCAATAGCAATCTTTCATTTTAAAACCAATTTGTTATAAAGTAGTTATTTTGTTGCAACAAGTCCACGATGTCGAAATCCATTTATGTTTTTCAAGGACTTCCTATGAACGAGGGGAAGCAATATTCTGAATGGCAATGCATGGTGTAGCTACGCTTTCAAAACGGTCAATCGTTACTAGGAATGACTTGGCACATTCAGAGTCAAGAACAGTTAATTATTGGCAAACGTTTGTACTTGTACATAGCACGTGTGTTCATTGGTTACCACAACGTCACACTGGGTGGGACACTATGAGGCAAGTTCATTGTTACTTAAGTTGCAGACAGCTGAGTATTTTCTAATCTGTATTGCAAATGTTCAAATATGGACACCATGAGCGCTCTTGTGTTTATTTTAACTTCATTTTAGTGTAAACAGTAGTTTGGAATGTAATCAGTAATTGTGTAGTGCCGGTTTTACGCGCACCAAGTGCTAAAAACTTTTCTTTTTTTTCCTGCAAAATGCGTTAAACTGCTCATCAGAACAGGTCTGCACCCGATAGCTACAGCATTTGTTATTGCCTATGACAACAAAAAGAAGGAGACAAGGCAGATGTTTCTTACAACTTACCCCCGGTATGGCACGTGTAGCACTATGAGTAAAAAGCGAAATACTCATTTGTTGGCTCTTGAATCACTTATCCACACCTGAACAATATTAGTCAGCGAATTCTGTATCTCTTTACCTTTCATAATTAGAAGGTGATTGCGCGCATGTCTTACAAGTGATTTGACATCATAATCTTGTCATGATGAAGCCATCGCAATAGACAGAAATAATTTTTGAAGGTATTTATTTACTTTTTGGTTTCACTACGTTTTGCATTAGAATACACAATTAACGCGGAATAGGGCCTAAGTAGAAAGAGAGTTCATTTAATGCGACTATCTAACTTTTACTGAGTACGGATTTATTTATATTTATATAGAATAGTTGTAGTTTTGAATTAGAATAGAAGTAATTTTTACCGAGAGCTCAAATAATGTAGACAATGATTCAATAAATCATGATGAACGGCTGTGGATTGCGGCGTTTGTCTTATTAGGTATTTTGTCCAAACAAATTAGTTTAAAAGCGATTTCTGAGTCCCAAACCTCTTATTACACTCTTTGAAAAGTCCAAATGACCACAAATTCTCTCATATAAATCTGTTTTCTGACATAATCTGAATTAAATTGAATTAATGCCTTATTTTACGTGGCGAGACTCAGGCCATGAGGTTTGCTCTTCCGTCTGACCACGCAAATTTCGCTACGCTCCTTTCACCAACTAGCAGAGAGAGGAGGTATTTCTTGGGCGAGAAACAGGGGGTTTTGAATTTAGCTCAGAGGCGTCATTTAGGCTTGAGGATCTTTTACATGCAAGTAAATCTACTAACATGGGACAGCCGGCTTTACTTCCCCTCCGAAGGAAGGCGTACGAAGGCGTAATCTGCGTGGAAGCTGCCGAAGAAGTGACCCATTTCGGGAGGTCCATCGAGGCCAACACGAGGACTCATATTGTCCGCGAGGCCCTCGTGCCAGCCCCCGCTGGGCGTTCGCACCATCAGCACCATTTCGTCGGGGAGGTCAAGCGAAACGCGGCAGATGGCCGCAAGTAGCCGAGTGCGGCCGGCCGGCGTCTGTGCTGGGTCATCGCCGGCTGCCGGGGCGGCGGCGTTGGCGGCAGCATCGGAGGTGGAGGTGGAAATGGAGGCGTAAATGGTAAATGAGGGAGGGGTACATGCACTGGGATCGCGGAAACTGGGTAAATGACGTGGCGAAGGAGGGGGCGGCAGTTTTGACAGTGGAGGTGACGGTGACGGTGACTGTGACGGTGACGGCGACGGGGGCAGTAAGTCGGAATCTGTGACGAGGCGATGATAGTGTCGAGGCGGTGATGGGGTCGGGAACGATTACGTGGGGATGACGTTAACAATGGGGTAGGGGCGACGGTGACTGTGGCGGGGGGGTGATACGATGGCTTGGGGATGATGGTGACTGTGGAGTGGGTGTGACGGTGACGGTGACGATGGCGTGCAGGTGACGATAGCAATGTCGTGAGGGTGATGATGACGATGGTAAGGGGTGTACGTGACAGGGGGTCGGTGAAGTGGGGGTGTCGGTGACGTGGGGGTGTCGGTGACGTGGGGGTGTCGGTGACGTGGGGGTGTCGGTGACGTGGGGGTGTCGGTGACGTGGGGGTGTCGGTGACGTGGGGGTGTCGGTGACGTGGGGGTGTCGGTGACGTGGGGGTGTCGGTGACATGGGGGTGTCGGTGACGTGGGGGTGTCGGTGACGTGGGGGTGTCGGTGACGTGGGGGTGTCGGTGACGTGGGGGTGTCGGTGACGTGGGGGTGTCGGTGACGTGGGGGTGTCGGTGACATGGGGGTGTCGGTGACGTGGGGGTGTCGGTGACGTGGGGGTGTCGGTGACGTAGGAGTGACGATGGCGTGGGGGTGATGTCGACGAAGACGATGTCGTGGGGTGACGGTGACAATGACATGGAAGAGGAAGAAAAGATCACGCGAGGCCCGGGGCCCGTTTCATAGGAATGCTCCGCAATTCGCCTGGTTTTGTTCGGAGAAGCCAAGGATCACCACCGATCAGAGCAGCCGGCCAATTGAATTCTCCTCCAGATAACGGCTGCATTTGATCACAAGCTAGTGTGAAACTCCTGTGACCGTCGGGAGTGGAACCCTCGGACCTCCCAGTCAGAGGCACGGCAGTGTCATCAGTCGATGTCCAGAGCCGCCTTTGTGAAAATGGCAGAGGTGGAGCTGGAGGGGCCGGTGGAGATGGAGGTAGAGGTAGAGCTGGGTGTGGAGGCGGTGCGTCCGTGAGGAGACCCGAAGGAGGTCGATCGCCTCCCGTTACGTCACGCGTGCCACATCCCCCCTTCCCCTCCCCTCCCCTCCCCTCTCCGCGGGCGAGGACGCGACCTTCCCGCCGCCGCGCTGCGTTGGGATGACCACGACCCGGCGGCGTCCGCTGCAGGGCGCTCCGGTATTGCAGGAGAATTGTGTTGTTTTAAAGAAATCGGGAGTAGTCAGGCTAACAATGCGCCAGATACGCAAGTAGGCTGACTGATAATAAGGCGGAACATCAATCAGACGGATTATTAATCGGTCGGATCATTAATCGGTCGAATCATTAATCGGCCGGAGCATTAATCGGTCGGATCATTAATCGTTCGGAGCATTAATCGGTTGGAGCATTAATTGGTTGGCGCATTAATCGGTCGGATCATTAATCGGTCGGAGCATTAATCTGTTGGAGCATTAATCTAACGGAGCATCAATCGGGCGGAGCATCGATCTGACAGCGCATCGATCTGGCGGAGCATCAATCAGACGGAGTATCAGTCGGGCGGGACGTCAATCGGGAGGCGTGTAAATCAGATGGTGTATCAATCGGACGGAGTGTCAATCAGAATGATCAGCAATGATGGAGAACATCAATCTGACTGAGCATCATTATGACTGAGCATCTAGTCTCATTGACAGATGGACAGTCAAACTGAAGGACAGTGAAACTGGGGACAGTCGGATCAACAGAGTCTCAAACAGAAGCAGAGACCAGTCCGATAGTTTGGCAGAATCTGACCAGCAGCCTGCCAAGCAATCGATCAGACATTCAGGTCTAACGGATGTGCTTTAAAATCGTTACGCGAACGGCCTGCTTGACGGACGGAATGATAAAAGAGCATTTTGACATACAAAGACCCGGGAAGAAAATCAGAGGCAGCGGTTTTTTTTAATAGAAACACGTCACAAGAACCCTATTTCTTCAAACATAACTATTTCTTTGAAACCCTGGAAAAAAGTGAATCATATATAATGAAATGTCTTCTGTTTAGTATAAAAATGAACATAGAATTAATGATTAAATGATTAAGTAAATCCTAGTTGAGAGATGTGAAAAGACGATATGTTCCACAATTTCTTTTCACTTGCCTTGGTTCATCGCCCTACATAATAAATCGACAACCTCCGCTGTAATTCAGAAACTGCATTGGTAGATTTTTGGAAGTTTTAAAGCAAGAACTGCGAAAAAGAATTCGTTTGTGCAACACATTTTGAAAGTATGCCAACAGGAAATATCGACGACTACAAACAAAAAGTGTGTGTGTGTGTGTGTGTGTGTGTGTATGTGTGCGCGCGCGGGCGCAAATGTATGCGCGTGTGATAGAAACTAGAACTCATGTTTCCGCTTCTTTCATACAAACCACCATTAGCCAAATATGGGAAATCCGGCATTTTCCAGGCAGTTGTTGCAAAGAATTCCCTGAATATACAGACACAGTCCTAAAAAAGTGTTGGTTTCATAAAGGTCACCTGGTTAGGATACGTCGCTCCAACCTATGCAAATGTTTCACAATTGTGCAGTAACTAGTCTTGTATTTTATAGATGTTATTCTGGTGAATTCATTTTCTCTTTATTGGACCAGGTGTGTAACGTACGAGCTATATTCCTTATAAGGTGGTCATAAGAGATATTTGTTCCGAATATGAAACAGAAATCGAATTGACTTAGAAAGTGTTAGTTCATACAAAATGTTAACTGTTTAGGAAGATTTTGGGTTAAATGGTTAAGAAAGATAAAATTGATCGTGTCGTTTTATGTAATATAGGAAATTTTAAAAAAAATTGCTCACCAGATATACCAAATAGTCAATTAGATTAACACTGGCATAGCAGTATTTGATCCTTCTTAACTCTGTTGAAAAATCAGGCAAAACAACACACATTTTAAAAAAATGTTTTTTTCAATCAAAACTACTTATGAAATTATGGAAACTATGTTGGTTAGCAGAAAATTAACGAAACTATGGTTAAATATATGAAATTTAAGAGCTTATATACAAAGTGGTGTATGACCATGAAACACAACTTTTATGGATAGGAAAATATTCCCAATCAGCATTATAGTACAAGATAAAATCAACCTGTTTTCTAATACCGTTTATCGTAGGAGAAACACAGTATTTGCTAGCACGAGGGAGAAGTATGCTAAGAATATATTGATACGTAAATCCAGAAAATAATGGCAATAGAAATGCATCCCTTTAGAAATAAGCTCCTTAAACTGTTCCGTTTTTGTAAATCAATTCTTTACTACTGTAATGTATTAGCACAACACAACAATACACAATATACTAGCAAAATCCCGCCGTTGTTTGGACTTTCTTCGTATCTAATCCTTATGAAAGAGGAAAATATAAATTTTATATAAACTACGGTTTTAAGAATACTATTTTTAATGTAATTGGTAAAAATTTAAATTATATACTATATTTTTTTCATTTTGTTTTACAATACATTGCTATTAGATTAATTTTTTATCTTATGCTCTGCTGCTGATCTCTAGTGAATCTATTAGATACCAGTATTATTGCGCCGCTACTTGCATCTGGCGGAATATTTTAGGATCGGATCTGCTTAGCGACAGATAAAAGATAATGACCATGATATATTTACCAACGTATTATTTAAATTATTTTCGCATTTATGTTTTAATCTTTACCAAACTTTGCAAGGACACTGCGAAAATTCTGAGGAACAACCTGTAACAATTTTGTATCTCTTCATACTCTTTCTGTTGTATCGATGTGCGTGTCGTTGCATTCACTTTTATTAGTATATATTTTGCATATATTGTGCCATCATTACATTGTAGGTTCTAATGTTTTCTCAGGTTGCCAAGTGCTCCGATTCTCATCTTTTCTTTTTCCTGGCATGCATTTTTAACAAAAAGTGTTCAAAGCAGGTCACGAACAACAGAAAGATGTCAACGAAACTCTGTATTTATCTAGATCTCGATACTGGTGACGCGCATTTTATTTTTAACTCGTCACTGCAGTGGTCGCTCCTAACTCCTCGGGTGAATCAGAGTTTGGCACAAGAACGAAGTGCACTGAGAATGTTTACTAGCTGAAGACTTTTTTAGATATTACCGGAAAAACTCAATGAGACCTTGAATGTAGGAGGGAACTAAATATGTGAATTACTTATGGAACTAGTTTCTTGGAAGTCGGTGACCTTGGAATGAGATTGCGTCGCAGATGCATAAAATTTAGGTTTTCAGAAATTGCGTTCGTAGAAAATTGAAGATATATACACTCACATACCCTCTATAATTCATTTGTGAAATAGGTGTGGTATTTTGTGATTTTATTGAATATTCTCAGAATATAGTATTCGAGTGGTTGATTATTATAATTATAGTTTTTGTTGTATCCAGGAAGAGGAAGGAAAGATCGCGTGCTGCTCGTGGGTGGCCCGATTGTTAGGGTACTGCTCCAGCGTTTGTCTGATATTGATTAGAGAAACCATGAAAAACTACCGATCAGAGCAGCCGGCCGCTAGAATTCTCCTCCAGACAGCGTCTGCGTTTTAGCATCCTAGCTAGATAGACAGCTATTTAGTTGGTGTCGAAAACTTGCCATCGTCGGGGCTTGAATTCTAAGACCTTTGTGTGTCAGAGCATCAATTGCAGTGCCATCAACTGATGCCGTACACTACCTCCGCAGATATTTAATATTCGATGTAGCTTTGAGAATTAATTCATTCAGTAATCGATAGAATATTGATTTTCTTCGCATTTTGCCCTGACAAAGGTCGCAGTCTGACAACCGAAACGTTTGTAATCCTACTTATTCTATTGGCTGCGGTTGCCAAAGTCTATATCTTCTTTATGACTTAAATCCACATATTTCACCTATGTCTTTGATGTTGAAAAGGTATAGGTTAGCTATTGAATATTACGTCATGTTGACATTCGTCATTCAGTTTTATTTGTATCACTGACAGAGGATACAACTGCTTTACATTTTGAATTATACGCCAGTGTCAAAGTTTTGTGTGTTATGTTTCAGATTATTAAGTTAGTTTCGGCGTTGTTCTAACGTGATTGATTTGTTTGATTGATGATGCCTTGAAAAAAAAGCGTCATGATTGGTTTATTTATCTCGTTGCTCTGAACCTTCTTTCTGTACAGTATTTTGCAATTCAGTCGACAAGATGTTTTGTATGTGTTCTTTTGCTCACACATGGATACTGAATGTTCATTGTTGTTTTAATAAAAAGTCTCTTCGCGTAATGTAGTGCGTTGTATTACTGCACACATTTCGTGTTGCACACATTGCAGCGTCTAAGTGCAGGTAATTTTTCTGGTGACGCAGCATTCTGTTAAGCAACGTGAGGATCATTTGTGAGCGAAAACCAACCATTTGTTCGTAAATGCCGCGAAGTAACAACCAACGTTAGTACCAGTAGTATGCATCTCAATTTAGTTCAATTTTTTATCACGTTTCCGTAAATTGGCGTAATTGTATTCAATTTTAAGAATGCCAACTGGCTAATCTACATTATGAAAGAACTCGTTATATTTTTTGTCAAAACATTTTTGCTGCATTTACTTCTAATGTCGGTAAACATATTTGAGTTTTACATAATTTGTGAATGGATAAAAATTGGAGAGAAAAGTGATGTCGTAATATAAAGTCATTTAAGTTAAATGTGCCTTTTTAAATTGGATCGCATTACAGACTAAGTACAAAGTGAATTCATCAAGACATAAAACGTCGTAGGTGATGGTAATAACATTACAAAATAAAAATTCTTCATGGGTTACTGTCATTTCTTGAAATCTACGACGGGATGTACGACGGGAAGGAAAGGAAAGTAGTGTTGCAGGGGAAGATAGGAAGAAGTAAGGCAAGGTAAGGCGGGGAGAGGCGAGGCGGGGCGAGTTAAGTTGGGGCGAGGCGAGGCGGGGCCAGACGGGGCCAGACGGGACGAGGCGTGGCGAGGTGTGGCGAGGCGTGGCGAGGCGTGGCGAGTGTGGCGACTGTGGCGAGGCGAGTCGTGGCGAGGCGGGGTGAGGCGTGTCGCGGCGGGGCGGGGTGGGGCGTGTCGCGGCGGGGCGGGGTGGGGCGGAGCGAGGCGGGGCGGGGCGCGGCGTGGCGAGGCGGGGATGCGAGCAGGTCGCGGCGAGGAGTTAGACCGGCTGAGGCGAGATGTGACGCACCTAACGCTGGCTGTAAACAGCCGCAGGGGGAAGCGGGTGCCGTGCCTCCGGCTGCAATCGGTCCCCCCCTTCAAACTGGACACCGGACCCTCGCACAACGCTGCCAACCGGCAGCCGATTCTACACGAATACCGACTCGTTACGAGTAATGGCGATGAAGAAGTGGTGGGTGCCATCGATTTGGCAATTCAATCAGGGCCTGTGAAGTTTGAACTTTCCAACAACATTGGAGAAACTGCTGGAAGGAGACATTCGAGAAAATGCTAATATATGAGGCTGCAGGTTAGACTCGCGCCGACTTCCACACATAAAAAGTGGCTAATTTGTGACCAATACGAAAAGTGTTTCTTAAATGTTCAATTTTTCATAATCCATACACATAAAAAACGGCTGAAGAAACCGCGAACTTCGGCGCTGTTTCTGGTATCATTATGAGCCTGCTTGCGTCCCGCGAAACTTCGCAGCAGCCACGCACGTTGTAAGTATGGTAGGCAGAAGTTCGTATTTTAGTTCTTGTATGAAGGTGCTGCAGGAGAGCGCGCCACTGTTATGGTCTAAACCACGTTATATGGGAGTTAAAAGACCTTACATTCAATCAGTATTTTCCGAGTTTTCACGTCGCAATCGATTCCCTAGCGACCACAGTTTAATTCTTCGGTGGTCCGATTGGTCTGCGACAGGGTTGCTGAGATAGAATTCGAATGAGTTCAGCTTCTGATACGACGCACTGATACTTGAAGCTTCTTTGAAGCTTGATTTGGTAGAGAATATTTGGGTATTTGTTTAGAGCTCATATCAGTATTAACCGACAATCCAGTTTATAAATAATAAATATAATACGCAATATATTTATAATTTACAGTCTAAGTATTTCATGATATTTTTCATTATTTCATGAATTTATAATTTAATGATTGTGTTAATATTTTGACGACGTTTTACTTCGTGTATGCTTAAGACCTTACAATTACCATTTTTTTTACTTTTTTGTTTATTTCAGGAATATATTTAGTAAGTATTTCAGGATTTTAAATATTCTTTGATTTTTTGGCTGAAAATATGTTCATGAAAATTTGATAGAACATTAACAAGATTATCAGGTGTACAAGAGATTCTCATTGAATGTAAATCTCAGTGTGAATCACATTTTCATCAATCTTTATATTATTATTATTATTATTTAAATAAAAGGACTGGTCTGTTGTAAATGCCGACATTATCGTGACCTTATACGTCTTGTGAAAAGTGCTTGATTTCCCTTTCAATAGTTTCGTATACTCACCGTCTTTGGCAACTTTCTCGCGTTCTCAACATCATCAAGGTTCTTGTTGATCTAGAAATGACCTCTGAACGGAAATAATTCAATTTTGAAATTCTGCTGGAAGCCAACGCACGTCCAGGCGACTGTTTCTCGAGCAGAAGTATCGACGACTTGAAATCATGAGCCTCGCGAACTTCCGCGGCGCTGTTTGTGTTTTACAGCTGGTGAATCATAAAACCCGTTTTAGAAGCCGAGCGAGAAGTGGAGGCAGTCGAGAAGTACTGGTGCTTTGGTACCGAAGGAAGCCGAATACACTCGAACCGTTTCGGGTCCTCGGCAATCGGGTTCTGGCGAATGTTGCGTCACTGACCGGCTTAGGGCATCAATTGATGTCACTGCAGTACCTTTGGCTGGAAAGTCCCAAGGTTCGGGTCCCGAAATTCGCATGACAGCTAAGTCGAAATCAGCCACTGTCTGGAGAATGATCCTAGCGGCCGGCTGTTCTGAATCTGTAATTTTCCGTGTTTTTTCCGATCAACACCAACTGTATGCCGAATCAGTACTCTAATAAACGGGTTACGGACCGCGCGCCATCTTTCCTTCCTCTTCCTTGTCCTCCCCTCACCACTTACACGCACTACACTACCACAGATGTCAAGAGACCAGCTGAGAGCCCAGGGCTTGTCCCGGTTGGGTCGGTGCCCCACTGGTGGGAGATGTGGGAGTATGGGCATACAGCAAGTACGTGCTCTTGCCCCTCCCCCATCTAAATTGGGAAGTTAACGCAAAAAATAAAATTGACATAAAAGGTGTATTTTTGGAATAAAATTTAACAATTTGTTTTTTATTGAAAACAATAGTTCTATATGTATTTAAAATCCGATTTACTATTCTTGACACTTGGTGAGTTAGAAGCGGGTCATCCAATTGTGACCTTCAATTTCAAAAATTGATTTAAAAAAGATAAAGAAGTTATTAACTGAGTTTAGATTACATATTAAAGAATGTGAATATTGTTGACATATGAAAATATATGTTGGAACAAATTACCTGACTCCAGATTTCAATGCCCTAAAAACCCTTGCTCTCCTCCTCACACACACACACACACGTGAATTCAAATGTAGCTACGACCATGTCGTACAGTGCTCGGTGGATTCACCCCAAGTGACCAACGGCCCCAAGTGCCACTCTTCCGCCATGGTCTTCAATATTAAAGCGATGTTGGTGACACTGTCCAGGCCATCACCGCCGCCTCCAGACCTCATGCGGTCGTTGCTCTCTCTGCACTAACTCGACTGCTACCTCCTGGAACCTCCGGTTATCAGGTGCTGGAGAAGTATCGGCGTTTACGTTGCAAAAACCATTCGTTTAAAAAATCCGATTAAAATTTCTGAGATTGACAGGTTATGAGTTACCAAGGAGAGGGGTCTCTCTTATTTAATTGGAAGATTTTCAAGATTTGATGATGTCACAATAGAGTAGTCAGAATTAGTCATTGGTAGCTGAACGTCAACCAACGAATCCCTAAAGTTCTAGATTGTTGCATTTTCCTGATGCCTCTTGTACCTGAGGTTCGGCCGGTGTGTTAAATTAATTTTGTTTGTTTTTTTACTAGATAATTGGTGTTTGTTGCCGCTGCTTCTGCCGTTAGTCTTGAGATATGTGTATTATTAATTAATTGTTAATTACGATTATTAGCATAGCACAATTAAGAAATTATTTATAAAGAACTATTTAACGAAATATTTAAAAATTGAATTCTACAATTCTTTGATAGGATGTTCAGTGGATTTAAACTGAATGGATACTAAGCATCGTAATGCGTAAATAATGTAATGCATAAAGCATGCATTATGCAAATCATTAGTCACAACTGAGCGACCCTGAGAGACACAGGCTGGACGCCCCCAACCAAGTGCCTGTGACGCGAGTACGTGGTAAAACTACGTTCCCCCACTTCCAGATGTAAATTTTTTGAAAGTTTTAATCAAAGTATAGAACAATTTGGTGGAGCAAAGCAAAATGCGGTGTTATGATAACGAAAAAAGTAGCATCCAAAGTAAGCTCCAGATCCAAAACTATTAATTTTCGCGGTAAATTAATAAAAAGAGGAAGAAAAAACTAAAAAAGCGAGAATTAAAACTAAATATTTTTAACTTTATATTATATTGAACATCACATTATCAGGATGCCCATACCAAAACCTACCATTATTACATTTTTACTGTAAATATAGAGCATATAAAAGCGAATGATAAAATAAAGTGAAATTTAACCTTATAAAAGTCAGGATTTTTGTATTCGACATGAATATTAGTACTTGTTTCTCAAATATCAAAAATCGAGTTTTACTTAGCATCGTTCCCTCTACTTTGAAATACGTACTTACATCAATCGTGATCAACAATTACTTTTTTTAGCTACGTCACTGTGTGGAAACGTGTGTCAAATCATCACATGACGAATCAGTACTTCACCACTGCTTCGAATCAAGACTCGCAACATCCGCAGCTGCGACGCAAAAGGCCGCAGTGAGGACACGCGAGGACAATCGAGGACGTCCAGTCCCCCCCCCCCCTTCTGCGCCCGCCCTCGAGGGGACGCCACCCGGAGATGGCGAATGAGAGCAATCACGCGACGGGATGACTGAGCGCCATCACCACCACCACCACCCCCCACCACCACCACCACCACCACCACCACCACCACCACCACCACCACCGCCACACCGCCGCGATCGCTCTGCGACTCATAACGTGCGACCAAGGGCGACCCGTGGTGTGGCATAGAGAGATTACCATAAGAAGGGACAGGTCGGGAAACGAACGAAATGTGGGGCGATGACATTGCAAGAGATAGCGCGGAAGCACTCACTGTACGCTTACACTACACTAAGCTACAACTAAAGCATGCACTGCGCTTACAGGACTAATGACCTTAGCTGCTGTCGCATCCGGAATCACTAATCAACCAACCAAAATTCTCACTTTTCGGGAGACCAGTCAGGACCCTACAACGTATGCTGGCTGCAGCGAAGAGTCGCTAGTGGAGGTACAAGGAGGAGGGAATTCCCGCAAGTTGTCATGTAGGTCGGGACCGGATCTTGCGTTCTAGTAATAGAAGAACACGCCATATTCAAAGATTCTACAAACACTACACTTACGTTCTTACTACCATAACACGCGCCAGGGAACATGAAATAATTAACTTAATGGCCAACGTCGGGCAATTCTTCGTGGGGAGTGTTGGCAGATCGCCCGCATGTGATACAGAGTATCAGGGGCGAATCGACCTTTTTATTTAAAGGGAAACGCGAACATTATTTTTTATTAAACAACTTTTAATTTTAACTTCGTAAAATTCCAAAATCTTCCCCATTTTAATCTAGTAATGCACATCACTCGTCCACACAAGTGAATTTTAATACGTGAATACATTCTGGATTGAAATGTTTCTACAAAGACACTATCAAAATATATAAAAATACTTTGTTGTCCTCGACAGAAAAAGGATGTGATGGAAATTTCAGAAAATATCATCTCTTAAATTTATTGTTAATGATAATTGTTAGGCTTAATATTCCTAGTGATTGTCGACCGATAGGGAATCCTTATTACAGTTGTTTCATTCTTTCTTTCCTGGAAGTACTCACAGGAATAATAATTTAAACGTTTCACGGCTGTTTTTCCACGCTTGCATGCAAGTGTGTTGTTGTGGCGGAAAAGATGACAGGATGTATCCAAGTCTGAGGAAGCTGTGTTAGAGAAAAACGTATTCTTACGTCCTGAGTAAAAGATGAGATTACATATTACAGAAAGAGGGTTCCCAAACAGATTTTTGCACTACGATATCTACATGTAAATATTACCAATACGATTCACATATCGAAGAAGCAATTTTTAATTAACGGGAACAAAATTCCTGCAACCAAGAATCCTTCTCACGCCTATGTAACGCACAAAGTAATTCGTTTGCATAATACAAAATCCGTGCTACAAAATACAGTACCCTATTCGCACTTGGGGGTAAGTATATATGTTATCAGTCACAATTGAAACGTATTAACGCATTGCTACTTTGACATTAGAGGGATGAAATCAATAACTTGATTTCAATGTTGTTCAAGATATCAGACACCTTTATTAATAACTTTTGTTGTAAATGTAAGGTCTAAACTCTAGAGTATCACACACATGTAGAAAGTAATTTCAGTGTTCCAGCGATTCATCTCGTTTGCATTTTTATTGAATGTTTTTATATTTATTAACTATTTATGACAATAACTAAATCTACATTTTTGTCAAATCTGCGCAGCCCAATTATTTTGTATTTAAACTAATATAACACTGACGTAGCTTTGTGTCCATCTCTGAGGAATTATGTATATCTCTGTGTATTCTTCAACACAAACGCATTTTACAACCATGAGAAGAGCCGCGGCTGAGTGAAATCTGGGAAACAAATGATTTCACACCCTTATTAGCTTCTGAGGGAACGGAAACAATAATTTTTTTTACGATTTCCCACGTTTACTTATATGAAAAGGAGACGCTCTCAGGTTTCCCCTGTTAATATGTCCACGATTCTTCTGCGTTGGTGTTCTGCTCAGCTTTGTTTCTCCGTTAACTAAATCTCAGGACACACGTATTGTATACGAGGTGCAAGGCTGTAATGAGCAGATTAATGAAAAAATGTCCCAAGAAGAAACACAACTTTCATTTTGCAGATTAGAAATTTCTTGTTGTTAGAGAAATAATAATTATGGATAATTTTCACACCCTTTGATTGTACAGCAATATAATCAGCAAATTAGCCTTGTGAAAAGAGACAAGAAAATCGTGCTTCTAATATTACGATTAGAAGAATCAAGTTGCTGCATGCCCGAAATCTGCTATATTGCAGATTTTTCTTTATCTCAAAAAATGGGAGGAACAGCAGGTTTTGAAAACAAAAAGTATTGATATAATATTATCGGAGTACTAAAATGTAGTTGATTCAATGGTACCGAAATCGATACTGTAAAGCCGAAGTAACATAAGTCATCGCAACAATGCTACCATTAAAATATAAAATAATAAGAATGTGGCTACTTCAGAATACACATAGGCAACGTATCTAATACTGCACAAAATGTCATCGGGGAATCGCATCTGCTTGCGTATATATATTTTTACACGTTCCTCACATACCACTGCAAATTGTACCAAATGATATACATTCGTTGTATATCGCAAAATACATTCGTTGTATAAACAATGTTGTTTATGACGAGTCGGTGCTGAAGGGAACAGTAGTACCATGTAGCCAGTAATGCATCCCTAGGGTTTAAAGAGGACAACCCCCCCCCCCCCCCGAATCAATGACGCGATAAGACAATTATCTTTAAACATCTTTGGTAGTTTTCGATTGAATTACGCATGGACTCTATGAAATATGATCGAGCACATGGGTAGTTGAAATTACTTCTTTTCACAAACATCCGTTAGTCCTGGAATACGAGAACGCAGATTCCGAAAATCAGAGAGGAGCGGGTGTAAATTAATGGCAAAAGTCCGATAACCATAGAGGCACGGTAACATTACGTTGCATTGAAAGAATGACGATTCCAGAAGCATATATTGCATCCGAAATGTTCCGTTTCGAAGTGTAATGTATTAAATTGTAACGCAATATGTGAGAAATATGTAATTTTAGGTAAAATATGTAACAATACCGAGATATGTTAAAATAAGTAAATTAACAATGGTTCCAATTTCTTCAGAAAAATCTTATAAATTCTACAAACGCTACAACAAATATTATTGAAACTAGGTATCTTGTTCCTGTAAAAATATATGTTTAAATCAAAATCCGTTCCCTAGTTTTATTATTGTTTTTATTTCTAACGCTCCCTCTTTGATAAAGGCAAGCACATCGGGAGACTGTTTGCTCTGTCGTTGTCATCCATGTTTCCATTGGTGCAGCAACCGCCCCCTCCAACGCTGCTAATCCTTTGGTGATCTAAAAATTGTTCCGACTGACCGGCACCGCTTTCATTTGGCTCATCCCCGCCACGATCTCCGCCTCTATCCCGGCGTTCTGTTGGCATGCCAGGAAACAAAACAGTTCGAGCGCCAAAATCTTTCGCTTTTGTATTCAACTATCACATTTTTCTTTTTCGACCGTGACTCTTTTAATCCAGCGTTTCACCTACATCCCAGAATTCACAGACGCAACCAAGCCAACAAGTTCGGATCTCGGTCACACTCGGGAATTTAATTAGTGTTCTACGGCAGCTTACCAACTTATATTTGGTCATTCGAACGTTAAAAATGTTCTTTTTACGCCAGGCTGTTGTTTTAAAGAAAACCAATAATTATTAATTATTTTTGTAACTGATTTTAAAATTAAAAGTATATTTATGCATTATATGGCAAGAAGTCGTTATTTCAAGAAATATTGGAAAGTATATTTTTGGCATTTATTGTTTCCTGGAATATTCATTTCGTATTTGACCTTGAATTAATCGTCAAACCCTACTCTAATAATTCATTGCCATTTTCCTATTTCCTATTCGTTGACCTATTAGCTTAACCATTTTCCACGAAACGAAAAAAATACCCGTTAATTTGTATATATCTCCATGAATAGCCGTAGTTTGACAATTCATTTGAACGAGTAAATATCAATATTTGGTTTATTAGTGATATTTGACATTTCAGATAATACAGTACTTTCAAACTGTTTGCTTTCACTTGCTTGCTTTTTAATTCTCTTGTTTATTTCTTCTCATTTTTTCACTTGACTTTGTGTCTCTGTTACATTGTTATGTTGTTAGGTGTTTCTTATATTATCAGATCGATATTCCCACCAAACCTGCCTTTAAAATTGACCGGACGGTGGCAGGCCAGCAGGGCTAGGTCGAATTTTGGAGGAAACTTCTAGCGGACGGTTGCTCTGATAGGTAGTTTTCCATGGTTTGTCCGATCAACACCAGGCGAATGCCGGAGCAGTTCCCTAAGAAGCGGGCCATGCACCACACGCGATCTTTCCTCGCCGCTTATTCACACATACTTGCTCACACGAACTAAACTACCACACATGCCGGGAGACCAGATCGGGGAATTACAGCTTGTTCGGGCTGGGGCGGTGCTCCGCAGGCTGGGGAGATACCTGG